>RCUC01139569.1:0-79932 GCA_003697995.1 Taxidea taxus jeffersonii
TTTTTTTTTTTTTTTAAAGATTTTATTTATTTATTCAACAGAGAGAGATCACAAGTAGGCAGAGAGGCAGGCAGAGAGAGGGAGGGGGAAGCAGGCTCCCCGCTGCGCAGAGAGCCCGATGCGGGGCTCGATCCCACGACCCTGAGATCATGACCTGAGCCGAAGGCAGAGGCTTTAGCCTGCTGAGCCACCCAGGCACCCCCGGAATCATTTTCAGTTCAAACCACTGACAATGCAAGACAGCTATACTCGTGCAGAAACAGAACACTTAAGGGGATACAGACCTTTTTCTTTAGGCGTCTCTGAAACTCTAATTAAATGAAACAGATCTGTGCCTCATGCTTAGATCTGATTTTTTTTCATACAATGCATTTGAAAGGCACACTGTGAATATGTATTTGAGCATTTTGGTGATGCTCATTTGTGATGAGTATGGATAGAAACGAAATTCACTCAGGATAAAATGTTTACATGCTACAGTGAGCACGCCTTTGCTGTTTCTGAAGAGACAGCATGCATTTTTGCTTAGTCCACCTTCCGAGGGTGGCAGGTCAGGGAGCTCCTCCTGCCATGCAGAAATCCTGTTACACTGGAAAATGGAAATTGTAATTAGGATGGGCAGAACAGAGATCCTGTCTCCTTTCTAGAAATGTGTATGTCTTTTACAAGACTTCCAGGCTTCATGAAAAACTATTTCATTCCTCATACTATCTTGGATTGATGGCCCTACAGGGTTTTATTTTATTTTTTTAATTTCCCGATTATTCTGAGGAAGACCCTAAGTGTTGGGAAAGGTTGCAATGAAATAATCTAGAATTGAAAGGGAGTCTGGTCTGAGGAGTTCTGGATAGGGGAATATATTTTTTCCTTGAGATTAACCTTTGCCATCCTTGCTTGAAGGGATGGGAGTAGACTTTCTCAACCTAAAAGGGAGCTTTCTTCCTGTCTAATCATGGGACATTTTTAAGAAGTGAAGAGGAAGAAAACATGCTGGAGAAATGGTGCATTGATGGTGGCTTAAAGCACATTAATCACTTTCCTACCATGTCATAGCAATTGATTTTGGAAATATTTCCAGGGACATTGGCAAGGCAAGCATATTTTATATTGTAGACTCTAGCGCTGGTGATTTTGAAACTTTACTTTCCCAAATTTTGCCCAGTGGCTTGATTCTGGGACATTTACCCTGTGACTTAAAGGTAATCATTTACCTCCGTGTTTAAGAATTATTTAGAGTGAGAATCAGGCCAGATTAGGTGTCAATAGGGACATGATATTTTGAATACCAAAGAAGGAATGACAGAATAAGAGCAGAGAACACTGAAACCTAAAATGGGATTATCAAAGCAGTGTGGTGAGTTTCATAAAGGCTAGAGGCACTTTGACAAAGAGGGAGTCAAAATGATCAGTGCTCTTGATAAAGAGCTGAAAAATTCATTGCCATCAACATTTTTTCCTCTATTTAGGAGAGCCACAAAACTCACACATGTGTTTGTTACTGTATCTTTTGAAGCCTTTCAAAGTACATAGTTTTGTTTTAATCATATAGTAGTGAACATTGGAATAGCAATTTCCTTTTCTTATGCCTTTAAATGTGGCATATTACATTGTAAAGAACCAAAAGGATCTGTAAGGTTGATTATCCCTGGACTTCAGGGAGAGGAGCTATAACAGGTTAGGACCAAAAACACAGAGATAATGAAGAAGGACCAAGGAAAGGGGCATATTTAGTTGAGTTAAATCCTGCCATTTGCATTGCTTATGTCGAGGATTACCAAGAAACAGAGACACACTATTGTGTTGTGTCACTCATGGACTCATTGACGAGATGTAGTTTCTTTCTTACCCTGATAGGGACAAAATTTTATGAAAAAAGGCAGAATATATCAGATCTTAGAGCATTTAAAAAGGCATACCAAACCTTCCCATTTTCCTATAATAGAGAAAACTAGACTTGAGAAAGTGAGCATTTGCCTGACTTCTCCCAAATGAGATCAGGGAAACACTATTGTTGTTCTTTGGGTAGGAGCAAAATATTTTCCTTTCTGACTTCATTCCTGCACAAGTTAAGGAGAGCATTGAAGAATTTTACTTTGTCCTCTGGAAGGAGAATTATTTGGAGCTAGGAGATAGGGTTGTGCCAGATTATCCCATGTATTATTGTTGGCCAATTCTACTTGTGCTTTTGACTGGGATATAGTAGTAGTATATATTTGTTATTTACTCCATGAATTCAATCTATGAAAATGGAGAAATTGAACAATTAAGTTCCTGAAGTGAATTTTACATGTGTCTTAATTTGACCATGTCTTAATATGACTATAATCAGGGTGAGATAAGAGGATATGCATAAGTCTCCCATTTCCTTTGGTTCTACATAAGCCTGGCCTAAGGGACATCTACTCTGTGGACAGCTGACCTCCTTAACAATGGCTCCTGCAAGTCAGTGATACAAAGCAGTTTTAAATGTAATTTCAGTTTGTCTGTTGTACACAGACCATTACACTATCAGGACATTGCTGGACAAGCACCTGGCATCTTGTGTACAGGATAGTAGTTGGGACATAAAGAAGTCAATATCCTGGTGAGTTCAGGTGAAGTTACCCCAGTGCATGGAGCTTCTTTTCGTCTCCTATTAGAACTTTCAGAGCCCAGTAGGCGCCCATTGTATGTAATGTGATCAGAGGACAAGGACCGTGAAGCCTGCAGACCTCTTTAGGGAGACCTCGGGTCTCCAGTATGACTTTGAATCTATTTCATTCATATCTGCCATTCAGAGCATTTTCCTCTCTCCCTTTTGATTATGGAAATCCTACTGTCTCCATAAAAGCTTCCCTGGCTTTTCTGCTCTACTCTGGTCCAACTCCCACCAATTTGAACTGCTTTCAGCACCCAGGGTCTGGACAGCAGCATTTAGAAGCTGCTTATCTTCTGGTCTGTGTCCTGTTTCACAAGAATTCCTCTTACTTTTATACCTACATCACAAACTTCTTGAGGGTTAAAGTGAAATCCGATCTTTTCTTTGAGGTCCTACTATGGAAGATTGAAAGAAGAATGGTTAGATAGATTGACAAAAGGAGCTTAGGAACTTCTAATAATGAAGTTGAGAGTTTGGATGTGTTGTTCTTTCTGATTATACAAAGTCATAAGCAGGTGGGGGAGAGTCTCATTTCCAGTCGGTGAGGAACACCTATTCTGTTTATTATTGTTTCCTCCAGGAAGCCTCTCACCCTCCCACCTTCCCTCATTTCTTTTATACACCACACTTAAAATTGGAGGCATAACCTTGTTCAAGAATGTGCAAAACAGGAACATGGTAATGAACTCTTGTTGCTGCTATAAACTTGATGAATGGCTTGTAGAGGAAGGGCATTAAATGGTAATCTCAGTCCAGTGATTAGGTCTGTGGCATTCCTCCCTTGGAACTCATGCAGACCAGCACAGCATTCATTCTACTCTAGGTTTTCTAGGAGCCCCACTGGTTGTGCCAGGAATGTTTCTGGGTCTTGGCTGGAGAGGGAAAGGAGAAAAGAAGCCTTCTTTGTTTCCTTCCAGCATTCTCACTGCTTTCCTCCATCTCACTTTCCCCAAACTACCTGTCTCACAACTCTAGCTGAGTTTCTTCTGGGTGAAACCTTAGGTGCTACCTTGACCTGCACTTTCCCTCTAACCTGTGCCCACCTGATACTACCAGGACATGATTGTTTATATTTAGCCCTCTACTTTTTGCCTGAGATGCAAATTTCCTGCCACAAGAAGGAGTGCTCAGGCTCAGTTTGCTCAGGTGAACCATATGATGAGGTTGCTCCTGAAATAGTTTTATGAGAATTGTATTTTTCAGTGTCTAGCTGTGTTTGCAGAGAACCAACAAAAGAGTTTTCAGAAAGTGAGACAGTACTTTGGTAAGTGACTAGTTATATTAAAAACTGAGTGCCATTTTAACCATTAAATGTGATCTGACAATAACAAGAGAGTAAGAAAACTTTGTCTCATTTTCTATCATTTGGTTATAGCAATGGAGCACGTGTTTATGCATTTTGTTCTGTGCTTTTCTCTAATTGTGTCATGTATATTTTATTGAGAACTACACTAGAGCACATACTGTAGCCCATTTCTCTTGGATCCTCCAACATACGTTGTCTTACACAGAATTACTATTTTTTACATCTTGTTATTCCATATGGAACATGGGCAAGCAGTGCTGGCCTTACCTGGGAGCTGGTTAGTACTATAGAATCTCTGGTTCTACCTAGACCACTTTAGTCAGACTTTTCGTACTTAGATCCCCAGGTGATTTGTGCACATTAAGATCTCAGCTGCTATGGTGTAGGAGACACTTGCAGGGGCTCATAAAATGCTCATTGCATTCAGTAAAAGAAAAATCCTGTCTTACAGAGATGAAATCCTGTATCTCAGCTAAGAATTTCTGGTTGAGTCTATATGTTACTAGAATGCCGAGTCTAAGGAGAGGCAGAGAGAAGTAGGCAAAAACAGGAAGAAAACAAGTCTATAAGTGGAGCTGACATAAAGAAATTTCCATTAAAAATAATGTTCTGATGAGATAGCTTGGGCCAATTTTTAATAACACACCCAATTGGAGCATTGATTCATTAGCATGGACAAGGCCAGTTTTGCTCTTGGATTTTCAATGTTTGGATCAAATATCTGTCCACTTCTAGGGCATCCTTCTTTAAGACTGCCAAGCTCTTAGCACTAAGTGGTAAGTATGAGAACACTGAGCAGAAACACCTACATATGAAGGTATGTATTTGGCAGAAACATAAGGGTTACTTTTCCTTCTGACCCGGACACTTTTACTATCCTGTCCTGAAGTGACCATAAGACTCTTAAGATGTAATTTCTCTTTAATAAAGGAGAGGCAGCATTGCAAAAGGCAAAGGATTATATGGAGAAAGTGCAAAAAATGTGGCATGGGAGGAATCCCACCTCCATGGCTTGAGAGCTTTTGAACTTAGGCCAGTCTCCCAAGTTCTCTGAACTTCATTTTCTCCCCTCTGAGGTAGGCACAAACATTTGCCCCTATTGCCACTGAAGAGTTGGTGTAGGAGCTTAAGTGAGTTATAGGTATAGGAGTTATTTTGAAATTATAAAATAGGTAACCAATGTGAAGTTATTCAAACTGCTGCTGTTACCACAATTAAAATAAATGAGAACTCTGTGAATTTGTGTATGTCCTCCTCTTTTCCATTAGAGAGAAAGGTTATCATTCTCCTGTATCATATATGATCTGGAATACCCTTGTTTTATTCCTAATGTTCTGGAATAATAGATTACTATGCGAGCATTGGAGTCAGAATGCTTGAGTTCCAGTCCCAGCTCTGTCACTTGTTAGATATGTGATGGTGGGCAAGTCACATACCCTTCTCGGCTTTAATCTCTTCAGTATAAAACTGGGATGATAATTAAGCTAATGCATGTAAAGTGGCTTATCTCAGTTTATGGCAAAATAATTACTCAACAAGCAACAGCTATTATTGTTGTTGATCACTACGGGAACTCCTTGAGAGCTGGTACTTTGTAGATTCATCTTGATTGCCCAGAACATCCAATAATGACGGGCCCATACACTTCATCAAATCTCTCCCTCATCTAATTAACACATATATTGTGGCTCAAGAAGAATTTGTGGAACTGTTGACTGATGGATGGATTATGCTTCTCTGAGTTTGCTTGGTCTCTCTGCGAGTAGAACAGGATAGACATAACAGCACATAGACTAGTCAGAAGGAGGTGTCCCTGGCTTACAGAAGCTCATTAGCTCTACAAGCCTGATCCTCACTGGTGTTCAGGGAGTGATGGAATTCACAATCATTTACTCTGTGAACCCTGATAAATCACTTGATGGATTAGCTGGTGTCATCCATCAGCCTGCACTTGTCTTGGGTACTTGACTGAAGTCTATAAATCTCTTCCCTTTAAAAAGGGCCCAAACTGATCTCTGATTTGGCTTCGTTTCCTTGAAGTCAGTGTGGAACTTACTCTCTATCAGGGTTTTTTTTTTTTTTTGTCTGGAACTTGGTGCTACACTAAGCCACCATCCTGTTGCCCCCGAAGCAGATATCTACTTTACTTAATGAAAAGTCCCATCTTGAGGGTCTTACTTGGTTGGACTGAGATGTTATATGTACATATGAGAGGAAGTAGGAAGACAATATAAAGGAAGGTATAAAAGTGCACACATGAAACAAATACATGAAGATTGGCACCTCAATTTTTAACATTCACTAAAGGAGAAAAAAAAAAAAAAAGCAATGAGCTTGAGTTCTCCTGGTCAGTGGGTGAATGAGAGAGCCCTTCAGTAGATGGAGTCTTGAAAACCTTAACGACAGTCTGATGAAAGGAAGCTCATCCTTCCTTCAAATTTCAGTTCATGTACACATGGGCCCTTGCAGTCCAAATAAGTAAACCAATCTAGATAGGATTTTTTCATGTATTAAAGCAAATCTCCCTGAGCTCATGTGCCACATTGACTAAAGTCTCACCATTAGCAATTTAGTTCTCTGAAATAAGTATTAGTCACTTCATGTCTTTATGAAAAGGCAGACTGTCTTGGAGGATCTAATTCATTAACTCCTTAAACTTCAATGGCAATACTTTCTTCAGATGCCCTTATCTTTACTGGGAAAGAAGAATAAAGAAAAAGGGTTTAAAAAAATATCGAGACCCTATTTGGGGGAAATGTTCTCAAAGGCTGGGTAAGAATTCAAGAGGTAGAGATGGCAAATTCACAAACTTTACCTGCTGTTATCTGTCAGTTGTGCCCAGTCCTGTGCTTGGTGCTTTGAAAGAATATGAGAAGAGAGAAGGTCATTGTGTAGTTGAGCTGAGATACCGTGAATGGGAAGCAGATCAGATGGTCTCTTTTTTTATTCATACCTTGTGTTTGTATGCACTTTTAACTTTCCAAAGCATGCTCACATCCAGTGCAGATTACATGTTTATAAAACAGTTGGCATCAACAATTGCTATCTCTATGCCCAGACTCTCTCAGAATCTCAGACCCACTGGGGTGGTTAACTTCTACTTTATTCATTTAGGCTCTGGCATTTATTCCTCTCTGCCTATTTAACTTCTGGAATGGTCTGAACTATAAAACATCTCTGATCATTTGATTTCCATGTAGGCTGGCCAGGGTGGAGCCGAGCATCACAGGAGAGGTTTATGAAGTTTAGGATTCAGGTGGTTTATTTGTCAGGGGGGTGGGCAGGCAAGTGGGTCCATATCCTATTTGAGTCTTTTACTGTTGAAAGCATCTTATTAAGTCATAAACGGTCCAGATGGATGTGGTTGTGATGGGCATGGGCTAAATGAGGAAATAAAAATAAGTAGTTTGTGCATCGATTGGAGCTTGCATTTAGATTGCATCTTTTTATTTTAATACCATTCTATTAAAAAAAAAGCCTAGCAGGAGTCTCCAGGGCAGAGCCATGAGGCTATTTTTAACTTGAGTATTATGCTGCCTTAATTGTATCTTCTCTGAGAAGACACAAACATTGAGTTACTGGCAGAAAGGAAAAAAAAAAAGCCCTGTTCATTTTCTGGTATATCTGTGAGCACCAACAAACATAACTCATTTGAAAGTCCCTCCCACAACTTGCCTTGTCAAGAACGGTCAGAAGGGCAAACATGGCTGAAACAGAAGTGTTAACAGAGAAGATACTACTTGGCTGTTGATTAGAAAATAGGAGAAAACTGTACTTGACAACAAGCCAGAAAAGCCTTGTTTTAGTAACCTCTGTCAAGTCTTGCTACCTGGAAGTCTTAGCTGCTGCATGAAAGGTACCAGGTGGAGGTCACCAGGACCATGAATGCCGTGGAGTGTCAAGTGGGTGGAGGACCTTAGAGATGGAATATGTAAATGACAGCATATCTATGCCTTCCCAAACAAGTGAGCATCTATAATATACATCTTTATTACTATAAGCTTGATAGTTTACAATGCATACTATGGACTAAATGTTTGTGTCTTTCTCTCTGTATCCCCAACCCAAATTTATATGTTGAAGCTCTAATCCCCAGTGTGGTGGTATTTGGAAGTGAGGACTTTGTGAAGTAATTGCATCAAGTCTTGGGAGTGGGGCTCTTAAGGCTGGGTTGGTGTCCATATAATGGGAGAGAGAGACCAGCATTCTATCTTGGCCTATAGGAAGAAGGCTGTTGTCTATAAGCCAAGAAGTGGGTTCTCACCAGAACTGCCCACATGGGCACTCTGATCTTGAACTTCTAGCCTCCATAACTGTGAGATATAAATGCTATTTAAGCCATCCAGGCGTGTTTTATTATAGCAGCCCAAACAGACTAAGACAGTGGGTCCTTCACCTATATTCTTCCAGTATTCCCTTCCAGCAAGGAAACCACACACTCTCTTCATGAATAAAGCAGAAGGGAGAGAGATGTGTAGAGTTAAAATGAATACTATTTTAGGGGACTCCATAAAATCACCACATCTCAGGAACTCTGATTCCCCTATTACACTTTCCCTCTCCTATCCCCCCAACACATAAAAGAAATCAAAGCAAAACCAAAACGGGCAAAACCCTAAGCATATAAGTATGAAGCTAATAAATTATTCTCTTTTGAGCTGAACAGCCATTAGATACTGTAGAGTTTATTTTAAGGACCCACGTGGAAACAGTTGAAATAAAGAGACTTAATGGGATTACTAAAACCACATCAATCCAAAACGTGACAAGAAAACAGCTTCTTGTATTCTTGGTTGAAGCAATAAATATAACAAAAATACTTATTTTCAGAATATTTATGGAGAACAGGAAATAGGACAAGGACTTTCACCTTCTAGACACTAACTCATGTTTGACCTGGGTCAATAATGACAACTTAATTGGCTTAATCTTACATTTCCCAACTGCTGACTAAGTTAATTTGCAACTTAACAGGCAGTTTGTAAACCCTTGAACTTAAGTCCATCTCAGCAAGAGCTCTACCCAGAAATGGGTCGGCACACAGGAAGTCAAAGGCAAAAAATGCTGCAAGAAGAGATTTGTCCCCTTCTATGGTTCTCCCATTAAAAAATGACTCTGGGTTCTGGTTTATGGAAGTTCCAAGTGCTTAGGTATAGAAATACACTCGTTTAATTATAAATGACATCAAAGGAAGCTTTCACAGCCATAATGTTACCCTTGGTCACTCTTTAATTTTAGTAGAATAATTCTGGAAAATAGTAGATGCCAACAAGAAGGAAGTCTCATGTATCAGAAAGGACCAGACTACCTAGCTTTACCACTGAAGGACACTCTGATGCTGTTTAGTTGCTTAACGGTGCGGAATGTTAGTATCCTTGTCTGTAAAGTGCAGATTAACAGAGATGCAGTATTTAAAACTGGCCCCTAAAACTAGGTACTAAAGAATTGTTTTTTTAATTTAATTTAATTAATTAATTTTTTAAAAAGATTTTATTTATTTGACAGAGATCACAAGTAGGCAGAGAGGCAGGCAGAGAGAGAGGGGGAAGCAGGCTCCCCACTGAGCAGAGAGCCCGATGTGGGCCTCGATCCCAGGACCCTGGGATCATTACCTGAGCTGAATGCAGAGGCTTAACCCACTGAGACACCCAGGTGCCCCATAAAGAATTGTTTTTTTTAAAAGTCAACTTTATTGAAGTATAATTTGACAAATGATAATATGTGCTCATTTTAACAGGTTTTTACAAATGGATCTATTTTGTAACAACACTGCAATCACCATAGAGAACATCTGTACCAGCCTGAAAAGTTCCTTGTTCCCCTTCCCAAACAATCTCTACTATCACTGTTGGCTCTAGACAACCACTGATCTGATTTCTATCACCACAGATTTTCTTTTTTAAAGTTTCATATAAATAGAATCATATGGTGTGTATTTTTTTGCATCTGGCTTGCTTTTTTTACTTGGTATAATGCTTTTGAGATTCATCCATGTTGTATTAGCAGTTGATTGCTTCTTATTTTGGAGTAATATTCTATCACATGGGTAAAACACAATTTCTTTACCCCCTGACCTGGTGATGTGCCTGGGGTTGTTCTCAGTTTTGAGTTATTATGAATAAATCTGTTATGAACATTCTCCAACAAGTCTTTGGGTGGACATATGTTTTCATTTCTCTTGGGGAAATACATTATAAGAAACTGTCAAACTCTTTTCTGAAGAGGTTGTACCATCTTGCATTCTCATCGGATGTGTATGAGAGTTCTCCAGAGCCCGACCAATACCCAGTATTGTTTAGACTAATAGCTCTACAGAGATAAAAGTCCTTAACAAAAGTCTGTGTGTGAATGAATGATACTTAACAAATTCAAATCAAATCATTCACTTGGTTGTTCAAAATAACCTATTTAATTCCCATGATTAACTATGATACCCAGACTTGTCCCCATTACCTCTAAGGTACTTCATGACATCACCTCAGCTGCTGCTTTGATCTTATCTCTACTACCCTCCTTTTGTTTGTTCTCCAGCCACAGCAGGTAGACACACTACATACATTTATTTCTGTTCTGTCTACAAACTGGATTCAGCCTTAAATATCATCCACCTCAGGGCCTTCAACAGTGGATGTACATTAGAGTCAGCAAGGGAGCGTTAAAACAATGATCAGTGCTTGGCCCCACCCCAGATGAATGAAAAATCCCTGCAAATGATAGGCCTGTGGATTATTTTAGGATTATTTAGGAGCCCCACCCCCAGGGATTCTAAAGTACAATCTGAGATGAGAACCACTGAACTTCATTATCCTTTTTATGCGCAGGGATTCATATCTCCTCTTCCCATTCAGGGGTCTAATTGCTCCAACACTGGCCTCCCCTTGTTAACCAGGAGGCTGGCATGTCATCGGTGTGCCCCACTCTTGTTTTATTTCACCATGTGGGATTCAAGGCTCCTCGGCCTATTAACTCAGAAACACAGAAATTTGGGGCAGGAATGGACTTATGTTATTTAACAAGGAAGTGCTCTGGAAGGCAAAGCAGGTTGGAGCCCAAATTTCCAGCATTACAATCTTGGTTCCTGATTTGTTTCCTTTCCTTTCATGAGCCTTTGAGTGAGTCCAAAGAACTGAGAAATCGAAGGATCCTCAACTTTTTGTGTGTGTTTGCTCCAGTTCTCATTTAATAAATTTCTTCTTCTGGAAGTCCCTCTTTAAGTTAACTTTTCTTTCCCCAGTGATCTGGGGGTGGAGGCTGAAGTGTTAGACTAGTGTTCTCATTTTTATATGTAAATAAATCACTTGATTATATTTTTTGTCCTTATGTTATCATGAATATTTCAAATGAATTTTATATGGTTCATATTTATGGCTTGGGAGCTATTTCACATGTTGGCTCGTTGCCGTCTCATCTGCATATACCATATCTCAGCTGATGTTGATTGGTCTCATTTACATATTCATCATGCTCCTATTTTCAAAGATATTTTGTTATAAACTGGCTTTTCTTCCCCCTCCAGTGTTATAATAGCACGTAGATGTGTTTTTAAATTGCACTCATTTCCATACATAATTTTCCTGGTTACCATAAATCATCACCTTGTCACCTACTCCCCCCACCCTATTCAGTGTAATCCTCACACTTTATACCAAGCTGACATATGGCTCTGAAGTAATTAAAGACAATGTAAACAGTTTACAGTGCACTTTGCAAAGCCACTTCACATTGCAGAGAGTTTAATGGTTCCTTTTCCCCCAGCCATCCCCAAAGCAGTGAGGAGGGAGGTTTGAGAGAGTGAGGCTGAGCAAAGCCATGGTGTGAACAGTGATCATTTCATTTCTAAGGGAGAAGCAGTTGCCTCTCCTTTACCAGAAAGACTGCTTTCCCTGTGACTTCTTATAGAAGCAGAGGAGCTGGGTTCATGGAAGAAGGATCATTGGGCATGGGTTGGGCAGAGTTCCTGGATTCTTTAAATCCTTCTAACAGGAGGAAGGGCGAAGAATCAAAGCCTCAACCACCCAGGCCACAGAGACCTGTCTCTTGGGGATGAGAACCAGACTAATTTTCTTTTTCGACATTATCTGTTGGCTCAGCCACCAGCCCCTAGTCTCTTTTTTTCGGCAGTGGTCTCAGGGCTTGTCAGTGGCTCTCCCTCCCCCACTCCAAGCCCATGTGGGTGGGGTGGGTGTTCTCAACTCTGAGTATGGAACCCGTTACCCAGGCCACAGCCATTCTGATCATTGCTTTCCCTTAGTTGTGGTGGTTGGTCCAGGAATGGTTGCGTGATCTAAATGAGTCACACTAAATTTTAAGACTTTTATGAGATGGAGGGAAAAAAGAAGGTCAAATCTTTCCTTCTGAATGGAACCCAGGAGATGAGCACGCAGAACTGCTGCTGGCATCTTGTCACCGGGTTGGGGCAAAGCGCTGAAGCTAACATAGTGTAAGGGAGACCTGAGAGAGGGAGAGAGGCTAAGTCCTAAGGACATGGAACCTGAATAGAGCTGTTTCTAAAGCTGTTGTCCTCTCTGACCATCAAGTTAAATGAGCCATTAAATTTCCTGCCTTTTCAAGGTTTATTTTCTTTGGCCTCTCACAAGAGAAAGTCCTAATAAATACAATGTTTGTATCACTTACTTTGAACATAATTATCTTATGCATTTTTGTCCTGGCTTACATTTTAAACTATAACCACGTAAGTACCTGAATCACAGTAGATTCTCAGCCAGTATTCATATGCTTATCAACTCCTTCATTGTTTATCACTATCGTTCATATTATTTGGTATTTTTATTCTGAAAATCTTGTCTTCCCAACTAATTATATTTGTTGATTCATCTTTATTCATGCATTTATCAGTTATTTATTGTGCAAGGCACCAAGGATCCAATACTGAGAAAAACAAACATGTCCTTAGTCCAATTGGGGAGTTAGAAATTAAATTATCACATAAATAAGTTTCATATATTGCTAAGATGAAAGTCAGCACAGGGAGACTAGTGATAGGAGAGTGTATGTAGGAGGTGGTTTTGCCCTAGTTGGAGAGGTCAGGGAGGGCTTTTCTAGGCTAATGACAGTGGCGTGGGAGTCTGAAGGATGGGTAGGAGCCAACTAAATGAAAAGCACAGAGTGGAAAAGAAGTGTTAGGAGGAACAGCATGCACCAACCAAGGCTCATGGAGGGCAGATAACACAGTATGTTTTGTGAACTGATCAAGGGCTAATAGGGCAAAGGAGAGACTGTGAGAGGGTCTCATTTCTTTTTTTTTATGTTGAGAGCACTGGTAAGGCATGGCATGTATGTATATATGGCAGGACAGATGTGGAAGGTAACATGATTAGATAGGAATTTAGAAACTATCACTGTGGTTGCCATGTAGTGAATGGATGGGGGGTTGAGTGGAGAGCATTCTGGTGGATAGGGCAGCCAAAGCAGAAAACTGTTGCAGTTATCTAGGGAAAGATTACAGTAGCCAGAGGAGGAGGTAAGTGGACAGATTAGAGGTATAGCAAGGAGATAAAAACAGTAGGACTGGGTTTTGTACTTTAATAAAGAGTTATACTTGCCCCTGTCCTTAAAGAACAATGAAGGGATCTGGAAAAACTAAATTCTGAATACAGCCTGATAAATGTGTTATTGATAGTATAGACAGGAGATTATGGTTTGGAAACACTGAGAGAATTCTGGAAAGGCTACAGAGGAGTAAACATTTGATCTGGACCCTGGAAGACTAGCAGGATTCCTTTTCTAATTTCAAACGAAGTTTTAGGCAGAGGGACAGCATCTACATAAGACCAATGTGAAAATATATTTTGTTAATTAATTAATTGGCTAATTAATTCACCTTTAACTGTGGGGTGGTTTTTTTTTTTTTGAGTTTTTGATCTATGTGCTAGGCATTGTTCAAAGAACCAGCCATCACATTCTAAATAAGTACAATGTCTGGTAATGATAATGCTTGAGAAATTGCAATTTTTCCTCCCTGGTGAAAATGGGGGGGGGGTATGCTGTGCGTATGGTGAAAGTTTAAAGGGCTTTGATTTTTGTGCCAGGCACTTAAGACTGAAGCCTATGGGAGTGAGAGTCCCTCCAGTTTCTTCTGCAAGAAAGTTTGAGCAGTGTGGGTCTGGCAGCAGGGAGCTAGGGAGATTGGAGCAGGGGCTGACATGACAGCCTCATGTAACAGGCTATCTAAGTGTTGATGAGACTTTGGACCTAACAGCAGTGGGAATGAGAGAAGGGCTGGATTCCAGGGATATTTTTGAGAAAGAGTCAATAGGACTGAAAGGGACCTGGGTTTAAGGGATAGAAAGTCAAGGGAGATTTTGAATTTTCCTGCTTGGGAGTCTTGACAGGTAGTAATGCTATTCACTGGGCAATGTGGGAAGATGAGAAACTTAAGAATAAAGACAATGAGCTGATCTGGATATATTACATTTGAGGCACTTATCATTTAGGAGCCCTGATAGCAGGGCATCATTTGATAAATAATGATTAGGGATGGTGAGAGTAATATAAAAAAGAAAATGGCCAAAATAGAGCCCAGAAATCTGAATTTCTGAGGCTCAGCTAAGGAACAAGAAAGATGGAAAGAATCATCTGTGGCATAGTCTGGGAGCCTAGCAGAGTGGGCAGGAGGGTGTAGTGTCCCTGAAGTGGAAAGGGGAATAGGTATTAGGAAGAATGGCAGAAATAGTCAATGACATCAAAAGCTGCATGCAAGTTAAGTACTAAGAACACAAAGTAGAAGTCATGCGTCTGGCAGTTCCATCACTGTTGGGAACTTTCACAGAATAATTACATGGTGTTAGAGAATTTGTGGTCCAGTATCATGAGGGCTGGCTGAGGAGTGAGTGAAAGAAGACAAGGGGGCAGTGAATGCACCTGTTCTTTCACAAGAGTGGGAGTGGCAAGAAAGAGGAGAGGTAAAATTTTGCCACATGTACAGAATGAATCAAAAGGTTTTTATGATCCATGGAGAGGGAGATATTGAAGAGGAAGCCAATGCTTACTAAGTTCAGGAAACTGGCTAAAAACTCAGTGAAGAACAGAAATACAGGGAAGGAGATGAGAGAGGAGATGAGCACTCATCACCTACCAAGAGTAGAAGGTGAGACAATGGATGAAGGGGAGCATAGAAACTGAAGGGTACAGTCTGCCAGAGTTCAGTTTGGTGCCAGGCCTTCCACTACACAATGTTTTTGAAGATCTGGGACACAAAAAGCATTGAAAAGAAATGAAATGAGTTTAAGTTTGTTTTAGGCATCTTGCCGTGTCAGTATAGGCTGATTAATAGAGACAGCAGTGGAAATGGACAAGCTGTGTTTGAGGAAGTTGAGGAGTTTGTGAGCCAGCCACCCTGTCTCTGGGATTACTGCTCTATCAGCCCAGTTTAATGACTTTTATTATTATTGGAAGGTCCCAGCTTGTGGTGAACAGCCAATGAGGGGTCATTCATCTCGGCTGGATTGAATGTGATTAAGGTGGATTATTTGTGGATTCTGGTATTCCTCCTTTTAGCATAATTTCTATGCAGCTATAGGGCCGCTTGGGAAAAAGGCATATTAGATAGGCTTGTTATTTAGTTCATGTCACTTCCAGGCAGGGCAATGACTCACCCGTCGAAGAATACACCTTGAGCATAAAGCTGTCCACCTCTATTGCTTCCTTCTTTCCTTTGGTGAACTCTACTCCAAAGAGTGCCCCATCTCCTAAGTCCTGTAAGTGTTGATGTCCTCAAGAAGGTAAACTCTGAAGACTGCAGGTTTTAAAATGGGCTCTCTGGGGCACTTGGGTGGCTCAGTGGGTTAAAGCCTCTGCCTTCCGCTCAGGTCATGATCTCAGGGTCTGGGATCAAGCCCGGAATCAGGCTGTCTGCTCAGCAGGGAGCCTGCTTCCTCCTCTCTCTCTGCCTGCCTCTCTGCCTACTTGTGATCTCTGTCTGTCAAATAAATAAATAAAATCTTTAAAAAAAAAATGGGCTCTCATCCAGCTGGGGATGCTTACACTTAGGAATCACATAAGCCATTCCCTTCTTTTAAAACTCCTTCCTTGACCCGCTGATGGGGAAACCAAAGCCCCGAGAGATACAGTGATTTAATCAAGGTCACACTCTAAGTTTATACTGAAGCGAGCTTTCCAATCCAGGATTCTGAGTACCCTCCTCTAAGCAGGCGATATAATTGCTGAGACACATCGCCATTCTCTCTGCTTTATATTTCCTTCATTAATGGATTTCTTTCTTGCTTCCTCAGACTTCAGCAAGTATTCTTAAACAGGGGTGAAAGAAGCAAGAGGGAAAATGGAATGGCTTTAAGATAGAGAACTGCATGTAACCTGGGGGGTTGCTCTCTTCTTACAATGAAAAAGAAAAATCATTCCCTCCTGTGTAATCCATCTATCTGTTGCTATATTTATTGGTGTTTAACTTTTGGCTGCCACTGCGGTGAAGAACAGATTTTCCTGGCCCTTGAGGCCTGGGAGATGGGATCAGGAGCCTTCCAAGGAAGAGTGGGTTATTTTAAACATGGCAGAAGTTATTGTGCTTTTTCCTCCTGTGCCTCATTTTTTTTTTTTTTAAATACATACTACAATCCCAATTTTCCTAATAAGCAATTGGGATTTTTTTTTAAAGTTTTTTAAAAAAGATTTTTATTTATTTATTTGACAGAGATCACAAGTAGGCAGAGAGGCAGGCAGAGAGAGGAAGGGGGGAAGCAGGCTCCCCGCTGAGCAGAGAGCCCCATGCAGGGCTCAATCCCAAAACCCCGGGTTCAGGACCAGAGCCAAAGGCAGAGGCTTTAGCCCACTGAGCCACCCAGGCGCTCCTCCTGTGCCTCATTTTGAGAAAAGCCTGTTTGGGGAGATGCCTACATTAAACTAGTTCAGTAAGGAGCAAATGTTTGCATTAGCAGAGGGGTCTTGTCTTTTCAAAGGAAATCTCCTTCAGTGCTGTAAACTTTCCTACTGATTTTAAATGTTGATATATCAATTACCACCTGTCAGCATGGCTTGGGAAAAAGAAGTCTCTAGAATCTCAAATACAAATGTTGGGCCCCACTATTAATTGAAACTTAATCAGAAATAATAAACAATATCCCTGGGTATGAGCGGAGAAAATTGGCTTTGGCTTTATAAAAATTCAGCTCACAGGTGCTTGGGAGCAATGCCTTAGAGAAGAAAAAGTGAGGATTGCTTAGACTGACCTTATGCTCATCTCAACAGCCACACTCTGAAAGATTCCCCATTATTAGGAAAGAAGATGGGAGGAGGTTCAGAAGGTTGTCTGGCTTCTGAGCACTGAGTATCACACTGGATGTGATGTGAGGCGGCTGCCCACAGCCTGGTTGAGGCACTCACACGCAGTATTGTCAGGTACATACATTTTCTCCAGGTCCCCAAATCCAGAAAACGCTCCTTTTGGGATGACTCGAAGCTTGGTGAGGACAAACCTCCTGAAAAGAGAGTGGACATAAAATATTACGACCTCTCCTTTCACTAATGCATGATGGAGTGCCTACCCCATAATTGCAGTCAATAGCCAATGTGTGCCCAGTGTGGTCATTTAGTGGTAGCAGCAATTGCTTTTACATGATCTCTCTTCATCCTCACCACAAAGCCGTGATCCTCATTTTGCCTAAGAGGAAACAAGTTTAGTGGCGTTTACAGATTGGCCCAGGGTCACCCAGCGGATGGGTGGGGGGTGACAGAGCTGAACTACGAACCCTCTCATTAGTACTCTATGTTGCCTCCTGTAGCCTTCTGGGAGGTCTCTTCTCTTTCTCTACACCGACCCCCAAAACCTCTTCCCTTATTGTCAATCTTAGCTGACCTTGCTTCCTAGTTCAAAGAGAAAATGAACCCAGTAGAAGAGAACTTACTCATGTTCTCACAAGGCCCTCAGCCATGAACCCGTCTGCACCCTGTATCCCTCCTGTTACCATGGGTGACCAGGACTCTGGAGCTGGCTGAGAACAGCCCCCTAATCCGCATCAGACCCCTTCTCCTCTCTTCTAGTAGAGGTAACCACTATAGCAATTTCTCTCTTTCTTGTGTAGATTTTATTCACCTATTTTTTGCTTCTCTAACTGGATCCTGCCCATCAGTATACAAACATGCTATAATTTATTTCACCAGAAAAAAAAAAAAAACAAAGCCAAAAACTCTACTCTAAACCTCAACCACCTTCAGTTTTTGCCATTCTCTTCTGCTTGAAATACTTGTTTAATCTTACTCAAATTTCTTCTGATGGCTCCTTATCTCAGGTCTTTCCTGGTGACTTTGCTTTCACGTTTTATAGTGATATCCAGGACTCTCCGGGATCTTCCTGCTCTCCCTTTCCATGGACATCCTCCTCCATTCTGACAGTTTTCCCCTTTGCTTGTCTTGTTCTTACCGCAGTACTCTCTTGCTAGTTCTTGGACATCCCAGATTCCTTTTTTGCCTGTGTTTCTTCATTTGCAACTTTCTCTGCCTCGAGCACTCCTCTCTCAGATATCTTCATGGCTTCTTCCTCCAGCCCGCTGTTTGCTCAAATGCCACTTGCTTAGTGATGCTTTTCCTAACCATCCTATTTAAAATGACAATCTCCTCTAGTTAACCCCTGGCCCCCTTTCCTGCTCAGATTTTTCTTCACAGCACTTCTGATGTGTCATATGTTATCTTTATTCATCTGCTTATGTATTCACATATTTATTTATCTCTAACCTCTAACTAGAATACAAACTCTGTGAGGGCAAGGATTTTTGTATAAGTTGTCTGCTACTCTATACCAAATGCCTGGGAACATTACCTGATAGGTAGCAAGTACTCTAAACCTTTTTCTGAAATGTTTTTAATCAGTCTGGGAGTTCTAAGCTTGAAGATGGAATTACAAGGGATGCTTTTGGAATCTCTACAACGGGAATACTATTCCTTCCTCTAGCTTTCTTTTGTTTTGTGACTGATTCATAGGTACTCCTCTCCATCACCCTCCCCCCGCCCCCAGTCTTAAATCTTTCCTTCCACAAAGTGGTGTGTCAGTAGAAATTAAACAATGAAACACTGAAGATTTGGATAGTTACACAGAGCTTCATTGCTTCAGTTTCCTATTACTTATTGGTGTTAGTGAAACTCCTGTTACAGATAAAGTTATTCAGGCAAACAGTTCTTTAAATTTCTTTGCCTTTGGCTGTCCTGTGGACCAGCTCCACGGGGAAGAAGAGTGAGAGAGAATCTTAAGGACTGTTTTTGCTCTGGAGGAGTTCATATATGTGGGAAGGTAAAGCCAGAAACCGTGGAATCACCAGAAAAACAGTTGTGGGATACAGTTGATGTAAAAACTATAAATGTTATGAAAATATTGAAGTGAAAAAGATCCCAAAGTACATAAATATATAAAAAGAAGATGGGAAGAAGTGGGTGAATTTGAGACTGGGTCTTAAAACCATCAGGTCATACTAAAAGCATAGTCTATATGAAACCATTTAGATAAAAAAGAGATCTAAATTAAGATTGTGAGCAATGTATCTGGAAGAGTGTCAACTTCTAGAATTCCCATCTGAAAAGAATCAATGTTAAGGTACTCATTTAATCTTAGCATAGAAAACTTCTTTTTTTCCTCTTTATCACAAGACAGAAGAATGATGAAAACAAACTAGAAAAAGCAAATAACAAGTCAGCTGGATAGTGCTTTTTGATTCAAACCTAGTAGCAGATACATTTTCTAAAATTTTCAACACCTATACCTGTACTAAATGTTTTAAACTTATTAACATAATTAAATAATTTTTTAATCTTTTTTTTAACTTTATTTAAGCTTTATTTAAACATATAATGTAACCCCACCACCCTCTCCCAACCCCTCTTCCCCCCACCCCCCTCAGTTTGTTTTATGACATTAAGAGTCTCTTTTGGTTTGTCTCCCTCCCGATCCCATCTTCTTTCATTTTTACTTTTCCTCAAAAAATTGAAAATAGAGCTACCTTATGACCCAGCAATTGCACTACTGGGTATTTATCCTAAAGATACAAACGTAGTGATCCAAAGGGGCACATGTACCCGAATGTTTATAGCAGCAATGTCCACAATAGCCAAGTTATGGAAAGAACCTAGATGTCCATCAACAGATGAATGGATAAAGAAGATGTGGTATATATATACGATGGAATACTATGCAGCCATCAAAGGAAATGAAATCTTACCATTTGCGACGACATGGATGGAACTAGAGCGTATTATGCTTAGCGAAATAAGTCAACTGGAGAAAGACAATTAAATCATTTTTTTAAGATTCAAAGTCTTGCCTTCCATTTCCTGAAATGTAACAAACTAGATAACCTCAAGAATTTCCACTAAAAATCACCCAGAAGTCTTCTATAAATTATAACAAATACTGTTTTAATTGCATAATTGAGCTTATAAGAAAGTGTGAAAGATCCCCAGGGGCCCAAAGTAAAGTCACTGAACACAGAATGTAAACAGAAACTGAGGAGGGTAAACTGATGCAGAAGCATTCAGGGCAGAGGTCAGTTTCTGGACCTGGTAGCCAAGTGCTCTGTGTTTTGATGCTAAGGTGTTGGGTGAGATGAGATAAGATGAAATGCAAAGATTTATTTTTGTGTTCTATCTCATTCATTCTAGGGAAAAAAGGTGCAGAAAATGGAAGACAGGCAATTAAAAAAATTTTTTTTTATTTTTATTTTTTAAAGATTTTATTTCTTTATTTGACAGACATAGATCACAAGTAGGCAGAGAGGAAGGCAGAGGGAGAGAGGAGGAAGCAGGCTCCCTGCTGAGCAGAAAGCCTGATGTGGGGCTGGATCCTAGGACCCTGGGATCATGACCTGAGCCGAAGGCAGAGGCTTTAACCCACTGAGCCACCCAGGCGCCCAAGACAGGCAATTTCTAATGAAATGATGTCTGGAAATTTTCCATAACTTAAAGACATCAATCCTCAGATTTAGAAATCTCAAGTCCTAGGAAGGGAAACAAAAATAAATCTACTGCCAGATACCTGTGAATTAAAATGGTGGAACCAAAAAAGAAACTATTTTAAGATAGTTTCACAAGAAAGCACAACTTTCTGATAATTGATTCATTATGACTTCACTGATCCAGCTCTAATTAACTCATAAAGTTGTGCTCAGGTTTCGTTTAAATCAAGAATACTGGTAAAAGCATTATTTTCTATGAATTTCCACTTTAGAAATAAAAAAGAATAAATAAGAATCTAATAGATTAACTTTGAGACACAATTCAAAATTTAATGCTGCCTTGAGAGAAGAAACCTAAGGAGTATAGAGGAAAGTAATAAAGATAAGAGTAGAAATTGAAAATTATAATAGAGAAGATCAATAAAATAAAAGCTATTTTTTTTTAGAAAGACCAATAGAATAAAAAAATCTGTTCACTTCAACCAAGAAAGAAAACCAAACAAAAAAAATGAGGGTCATGAAAAACGATGCCTAAGTAAGGACATTAGTTTTTGTTTTTGTTTTGTTTTTTTTTGATGTATAATAGACACAATACTGCATTAGTTTCAGGTGTACAATAGTGATTCAACAACTCTTTGTGTTTTGCTGCACACACCACAAGTGGAGCTTCCATCTGTCACCCATAAAGCACTATTACAGTACCGCTGATTATATTCCCTTTATATACTGTTCTGTTCATCCCCATGACTTACACATTCCATTACTGAACGCCTGTACCTCCTACTGTCCTTCACTCATTTTTCCCATCCCCCCACTCCTTTCCTCTCTGGCAACTACCAGTTTATTCTCTGTATTTATGGGTCTGTTTATACTTCTTCAATTGTTTTGTTTTTTTAGATTCCACATATAAATGAAATTATATGGTATTTGTCTTTCTCTGACTTACTTCATTTAACATAATATTCTCTGGGTCCATCCATCTTGTCACAAATGGCAAACGTCACATCATTTTTTATGGCTGAGTAATACTCCATTGTTTCTGTGCATGTGTGTGATGTGTGTGTGAATTCACGCATACACATATATATATACACATGCCTCCTTACTGTTTGCTACAGTGGCTGTACAAGTTTACATTTTCACTAACAGTGCACAAGGGTTCCTTTTTCTCCACATCCTCACCAACACTTGTTACTGCTTATCTTTTTGAGTCTAGCCATTCAGACAGGTGTGAGGTGGTATATCGTGGTTTTTTTTTTTAAGGAAAAAAATTTTTAAAAATATTTTGTTTATTTATTTGACAGGCAGAAATCACAAGTAGGCAGAGAGGCAGGCAGAGAGAGAGGGGGAAGCAGGCTCTCCGCTGAGCAGAGAGTCCAATGCGGGCTTGATCCCAGGACCCTGGGATCATGACCTGAGCTGAAAGCAGAGGCTTTAACTCACTGAGCTACCCAGGCGCCCCTATCATTGTGGTTTTGATTTGCATTTCCTTTATGCTTAGTGATGCTGAGAATCTTTTTATGGAGCTGCTGGTCATCTGTATGTCTTTGGAAAAAAGTCTATTCATGTCTTATGCCCATTTTTAAATTTGATTATTCATTTTTGGTGTTGAGTTGTATATGTTTTTAAAAGTATTTGGGCTATTAATTCCTTATTGGGTATATCATTTGCAATTATCTCCCACTTAGTAGGTTGCCTTTTCATTTTGTTGATGGTTTCCTTCAGATAAGCAGGCTTTAAAATAGCCCTAGGAACAATTTAAAAACATTAAATTTGAAAAATTAGACAATACAGATAATTTTCCTAGAGATATACACATAGCACAATTGATTAAAGAAGATGTAGAAAAACTGAATAGATGTAAAACTGTTTATAAATGGGGTTGGTAGTTTAAAACCTATCCACCCAAAAATAAGGTCAGCATCATATGATTTTAGAAGTAAACTGTACCTTTTTAGAATAATAGCAAATCTCAATCTTACACAAAGTATTCCAGGAACTAGCAAAGAGGGAATGCTTTCCAACCCATTTTATGTGGCTGGTATAACATCAGTAATAACACCAGACAGGGACAATAAAAGAGAAGAAATATTAGGTCAATCTCATTAATGGAAAAAAAAATCTGAAATAATGTAGTGACAGTATGTACTCAAGAGAGGCTAAATAATATATTGTTGCCAGTTTGAGTTTGTCCTAGAATTCAAGGGTTGCTAAATATTAGAAAACTCTATTAAGATTTCCACACTGAGAAGTTAAAAGAGGCATAGAAAATATATTTAGTAAAAGTTTACTCACTCTAACACAGGAAAGGAAGGAATATTCCCAATCTGTAAGGGGTAAAAATCTATCAAACACTCCATTAATTCCACACTCAATGGTGAAATACTAGTTAGGAATGAGACAACAATGTTTGCCAATACCTCTTCCATTCATTATTGTGCTAGATGTACTAGCTTAGATAGTAAGAGAAGAAAAAAAAAAGATAGTGCTGTTGATGAAAAGTTGTCATTATCTATAGGTAACATTATTGTCTACACAAAGAAATCTACTTGAATTTAAGAGATCAGTAGTTGAACTAATAAGAAAGACTAGTAAGGTAGCTTGCAGTATAATTAGTGCATAAAAATAATTTGTATTCTTATTTCAAAGTATATCAATTATAATGGCCATAAAACTTATACAATAAAAGGAATCTAAAAAAAGCTAATTAGGGTTATATGGAGAATAATCAAATACTTAACTGAAAAACATTTTTAAAAACCATGGAAAAAAAAAAAAAACCCTGACCAAACAGAAATGCCACATTTATAAATGGGATGTCTCAGTATTATGAAGGTATCAATTTTAATCCACATTAATATATAAATTAAATGTATGACACATCTGAGTTGCAACAGTTTTTTTGTTTTGGTAGGTTTGTATGGAAATTGACTAGCTGATTAATACTCTTTGGAAGGGCAAGTTTCAAAGAAGAGCCAGAACAGTTCTGAAGGTGTAAAACAAGACTGGGGGAATTGGCATGCCAGGCAATATAGTTTTTAGAAAGCTACAGTGATTAAGATGTGGTGGTATTGACAGGGATTAGGAAATAGGCCACTGGAAGAGAACAGAATGCCAAAGAAATAGATCATTAAAAAAAGGAAATGGGAAATGAAAGAATAGCATTAAAAATTAGTGGAGGAAAGTGTGGATTATTCAAGAAACTATTGGTTATCCTTATAGAAAAAGATAATACTTTTACTTATTACTGTACTAAAAATCTCAATTCTAGGCTTAGTGAAGATCTAAATGTGAAAAGGCAAAAGTTTAAAACTTTCAAATAAAATATAACATTCTCTTCAGAATACTTTTTTTCCTCAGAACACTTCTTTATTTGTATTTACTGTTTTTTTGTATTTACTGTTTTTATTTGTATTTACTGTTATTATTTTATGTGGGGCTTGAACTCACAACCCTGAGCTCAAGAGCTGAGCTGAGATCAAGAGTCAGATGCTTCACTGACTAAGCCACCCAGGTGCCCTGGGTTCAGAATACTTTTAAGTCAAGCAGATAGAGTCAATTATCATATGGTTTTGCTTATTTGTGGAGCATAAGGAATAACACGGAGGATGTGGGGAGATGGAGAGGAGAAGTGAGTTGGGGGAAATTGGAGGGGGAGATGAACCATGAGAGACTGTGGACTCTGAAAAACAATCTGAGGGTTTCGGAGGGGTGGGGGTGGGTGGGAGGTTGGGTGAGCCTGGTGGTGAGTATTGTGGAGGGCATGTATTGCATGGAGCACTGGGTGTGGAGCATAAACAATGAATTCTGGACCACTGAAAAGAAATTTAAAGAATAAAAAAAATTAAAAAAAAAAGACACAAAAGATCTGCACACCAAAATTGAAAAGTTGATACATTTGACTATATTAAACTTAATATTTCTATTAAATAAGGATACATAATTGAAAAGATAAGCTATAGACTGAGGAGACATACCTGTAACACATATAAAACTAACAAAGTTAGCTTCCAGAATATGAAGAACTTTACAAAATAATAAAAATAAAATAAAACACAGTAAAAAACATTGTCAGAAGATATAAACAGGCAATTTATATAAGAGGAAATGCAAACAACCAGGAAACATATGAAAAGATGCTCATGCATTAGTAATCAGGAAAAAGCAAATTCAAATAAAAATGAAATACCATTACAAACTACCACTGGCAAAAATTAAAAGGAAAACTTGATACAAGGAAAACTTGAAACAATAACACTGCTGGTGAGACAGTGGAAAAAACAGGGCATTTTCTATAGTCTTGATGGAACGATAATTTGCTACAAGTACTTTGAGTAGCCAATGGCAATGCATGTTAAAGTCAAAGATAGAAATGCCTTTGAACTCAGCCATTCTGGGTCTCTCTGCCATTGGGTACCTGGAAATAGGTAAAAGATTAATTACAGTAACAAAATTTATAATAGTAAAACACCAGGAACAAATTCCCACAAACAAAAGAACAAATACATAGTAATAAAGTGTTGCATATGGACATAGTGCCAAATGATAAAGCAGTAAAAAGAAATGAACTGACCAGAGCTGCATGCAGCAATCTGGATAAATCTCCAAAGGGGAAGGTTGAGGAAAAAAAGTTGGTGTCATATATACACAATATGTACAGTATATGACTCTTATAAAGGTTAACATGCAAATTAAAACAATATATTTTTGTGTATAAATCGTGTCTTTTTATTCTGTGTTTTTGATGTTTTGACATCTCAGGGTTTTGCTGGCTCTGGAGGGCCTACTCCTACCAGTGTTAGCTAATTCTTAGAGATGGCAAACAACTGGCCTTTGAGTGTGCCTTTCATGTGTAAACCAACTAATCCAGGCCTACAGCCTCCTTCAAAGAGCCCTTACACTCTGTTCCTCTTGTCCTGATCAACCCAGGGCAGCCCCTACACCTCAGAGTCCTTGGAAGTTATTTAAAGTAGGTGATCCTAAACCTGCTTACCCTGTTTCACCAGTTCCCTTCAGGGAGACCACAACCAAACCTCTTGCCATGTTTTCCCCTCTGCCCCCTGATGTGTCAAGGTGTGCCCCTCCAGAATGTGGGTTCTGTGAGAGTAACAGTATCTTTTCAATATCTAACTCCTGGTCTGTTGGCCTCACCAGTCCTGAATAATAATAAAACCTGTATTTTAAAACATGCTTCAATGGGGTACCTGGGTGGCTCAGTGGGTTAAAGCCTCTGCCTTTGGCTCAGGTCATGATCCCAGGATCCTGGGATTGAGCCCCTCATTGGGTGCTCTGCTCAGCAGAGAGCCTGCTTCCCCCTCTATCTCTGCCTGCTGCTCTGCCTACTTGTGATCTCTCACTCTCTCTGTCAAATAAATAAAAAATCTGTAAAAACAAACAAAAAACCATGCTTCAAGATACGTATATATTTATCAAAAGGAAACTTCTGAGAATGATCACCACCAAAATAAGCACAGTGTTATCTCTGTGACAAAGAGGAAAAGGAGTGGGACACAGCCATAGCCAAAATATTTTCTATTTTTTAAAAAGATCTGGACAATGATGACCAAATTTAAGATTTAGCAAAGCTGGGTGTTTTAGGAGTGTTGATTATATTATTCTCTACACTTCATACTTGAAATATTTCATAATTTTTTAAGATTGAAATTCTCACCAGGCCATATCCACAGCATCATTTATTTGTTTTTAAACAGAGGGAGCAATTTGAAAGTATCATCATATTGTTCGCGTTAGACGGCACCTTTCCTCCGTAAGGGGGCATAAAGTGTCTGAATGATTTCTGTAAAAAATGCACAATTCTCCAGTTGACTTATTTCGCTAAGCATAATACGCTCTAGTTCCATCCATGTTGTCGCAAATGGTAAGATTTCATTTCTTTTGATGGCTGCATAGTATTCCATCTTAATGTCATAAAACAAATTGAGGGGGGTGGGGGGAAGAGGGGTTGGGAGAGGGTGGTGGGGTTACATCATATGTTTAAATAAAGCTTAAATAAAGTAAAAAAAATGCACAATTCATCAAAATGGATCTGAAAAGAAAATTTTCTTCACTGTATTGCGGTTATTTAGTGTCTCTTCTGTGATAAATGGAGTAGGTGGGATTTACTTTTTTTTCTTCCCTGAAATTGGGAAACTTTAGGCTTCCCTTGAACTCTGTCTCTGTTAGAAGTAATTCATATCTTGGGCAGTCCATTCACCCTTGGCCAAATTTAATTTCCCTTTTTGGCTTAAAGGAGAATGGTTTAAAAGTTCCTATAAAAAGCTTTCTGGCAGCCTGGAAAACAGCCAATGCTCTTTTTGAGAAAGCTGCCTTTTTCTGATGGCCCAAGTGTAAATGACACTGGGCTCTGTGTTCTTTGAATTTCACACAAGTTTAAAAATTAAAGTGAGAACAGCTTGGCAAAGGATATACAAAAAGAAATTGATCATCTTCCTGACCTCAAAATGCCAAGAGTTTTTGAGCTTTATACTGTTCAGATCAAACTCTTACCCTAATTAACTTTCTGGGAATGTGTTTAGGAAAACTATCCAAAGAGGTGGATTGAACTAAATGAGCAAATCATCCAGAAAAAATAGACTTCAAATAACATGAGTTGGCTGTTTACCATGATCTAGCAGATGACTGCACCACTATCCAAATCATCTGTGCATCTAATTGGTTGCATTTTTCATTTTGTTACACACGGGTCTTGAAGCCAGTGGGGCAGGGAAAGCAGGAAGGAAGAGGTGGGAAGGTAGGAAGGGGTAGTTTCCAGATCATTTGACTTTAAATTACTTTGTTTTTGTAGGGCTTCTTCACATTTTGGCATGAATCCTAACTGCCTAGATATGAGGTGCTCTGTCACTGTAAATACAGAAAAATGGGTTCAGCTCCCATTAGCCTTTCATCCACCATTGGGCGTTGTAAGCATATGCCAAGGATTCATTGGCAGGGGGCGAATTGCAAAGTCTCCCATGCGGGTTTCCTGGGAAGAAGCATCAGTGTTCTTTGTGTCCCTCTTCATGGTGTGGAGGGTGTGCTTGTCCTTCATCTTAAGCCAAATGTGGGAAGTAATAGAGCCAATTAAGGGTGCTGACATACATTTCCTGCAATATGGGGAGTTAGAATGACTGGAACATGATTCAAGGTGGACCTCTAAGGGTAGGAAGTATCCAGATGCTTTGGGGAGAACTGTAGTTCTATAGACAAAGGTGTGGGTTTCCCATGAGCCAGACCTAGAGCCTGTAGCAGGGAGCCGGACTGCTCACTGTAAGGAAGATGGACTTGCCTGAATAGGGAACTGACCCCAAAAGAGAGCCCCAAGTGTGGGCTGCTGGAAGCCAGTGGGGGGAGGAATTGTTCTTCTGAAGATGGAGGCCACCAGCGTGAAGGATCCTGAGGAGCCCACGTGACTCTAGTAGAAGAAAACTTGCCATTTAAATACCGGCCACAATCAGGGTGTCCCAAAGCCGGATGGCCGCCACAGCCTCAGAGTGGGATCCAGTTCCTTTCCTTCCAGTTTCCCTCCCTCCTACGCCCAACCCAGATGAAGCCAGAAAGAGCAGCAACTGGAGAGAAAGGGAAATAAGAGGGAATGAAGAAACCCTTCCTCAGTTGGGAGTTTCCGGGTCTGAAGCGTTCTCTAGGATGACCCTGGACTTTGATTTTATTTATGAGGCTGGAGCATCTATGATGCCCGCCCCAAATTTCATCTGTGGTGAGGAAAAATGAGTCAACAGAGTGGTTTTGTCTGGCAGTGGTGGTGAAAAAGAATGTTACATTCTGGGGCGCCTGGGTGGCTCAGTGGGTTAAAGCCTCTGCCTTCGGCTCGGGTCATGGTCCCAGGGTCCTGGGATCGAGCCCCGCATTGGGCTCTCTGCTTGGTGGGGAGCCTGCTTCCCCCCTTCTCTCTGCCTGCCTCTCTCCCTACTTGTGATCTCTGTCAAATAAATAAATAAAATCTTAAAAAAAAAAAAAAAGAATGTTACATTCTGGTTGGACCCTACTGAATCCATCTTGATAGATAGGATTTCTGATTTGGTGAAAACTTTTCCCAAGTCATCCTGTGTAATGCTTCATTTGTGAGAGAGGAAGTGCGAGGGACGTAAACAGAGCAAGGCACGGAAAGCCAGAGAACATTCTTATTCCTACTTCCTGTCCTTACCTAACTCCTATTACATGGGCTGATGGGCAATTTAGGACAGAGTGAGTAATTTGGCTCTCCTTTTTGGCACAGTTTCTGATAGGCAAGAAACATTTTCAGCTCAGGGGCCCAGCCGTAGTAACTATCTAAGTAATACCAGAATGTCCGGCTCTAAGAGGGGAGATCCAGTTGTCCTCAGTTTCCGTAGATCATCTATTAGTTAAACTTCCAGATACTCTCTTTGGTTTAGACCCTGCCACGTGCCATTGTGTCAGCTCATGAGGCATGATGTTTTCTTCAGGAGAAAAGTTTATGTTTATAAGATAGAAACTCATGAGGCAGGCACCACTCCAAATCCAGCTCCAGTGACACCTCCCAGCCCCTGAGTCTGTCTGATTTCCCCTCAACAGCCTTTCCAGAGTGGTGATTCTTCACTGTTATCATCTTCCAGTGAACAGGGCTTTCTAATAGCTATTTTGAATCTGCTTTCCTTTTATTTCCATTTATGTCCTCTTATCTCAACATCTGTGCTGGGCTGATAAAAAAGGATGTAGGCACTACTGCTAACTGTATATCACTGCTGACTTTATCTCCTCCTCTGCACAACCTTTACATCAAGGTTGTGGAGACCTTTTTTTCCCGGCTCCCCCCTCCCTTGTTTGCATTGAGTGGTTATAGAATTACTTTCTACACCACATTTTATCACCTGTCCCCTTGCATCTTCTTACCTGAATCTGATACCTGATTTATAGCCCATTTATATGAAAGCTCAGGATGAGGAAGCAACATAGTGAGGAGAAGAGATCATGAGGGTAAAAAATTAGAAATCTGGGTTCTTTTCTGGCTCTGCTACAGATATGCAGATGCCTGGGAAAGTCAAATCCCTTCTGTAAAGTGAGGGGGTTGGACTGGATGATCTCTAAGGCCCTATAAGATAAATTTTACAGTGTGGTTATATAGAGGAATCTTGAAGCAGTCTCCTGTTTCAGTCATATTCTGTTTTAAAGCAAAACAGATAATTTTGTGTTAAGCACTCAACATGGAATAAAGTCCATCCTAGGGGTTTACTGAATAATTACTAGCCCTTCTTTTTCTCTAGTCAAGATCAAAGTCACTTGGAGCTTACCCTTTCCTTCTCATCCCTCAGCCATCATCCAGGCCAGACCATCCTCCCTCCCACTCCTCATATCTGCAACCTTGGCAGTGACCTAATAACAAGTTGTCTCTCCTCTGTTCTCTACTGTCCAATCTGTCTCATCTACCATGTCCCAAATTTTCCTCCTAAACACTACTTGTCATGATTCCCTGCCACTGAAAAGTAAGACAAAGCAAAAAGAAAAAAAAAACAACAACAAAAATTAAAAACACACAAAGCCCTTCAATTGCTTGACATTGCCTCTAGGAATCTTAACTAATTTGTCATCCATTGGTGCACTCTACTATCTGCCTCCATTTCCTTTTCAGTGAAATTATTTCCTGCAGGTAAACTCAGATCTAGCCATGCCCTTACCATTAGTAAATGGCTGTTATTTTTTTTACTAAAATCTCATGAGTCTATGTCCTACCTCCCAAAGTATATGGAATGGTTCTATAGAACAGCAACTATGGCACTTGTCTCTATCAGTCAAGTGCCTAGTCAGTGCTTTGCCTGTTTCAGGTATTAATGTGAATTGGTAGATTGGGGAGCGATGTTTACAATATTCTGAATAACATAATGTTTGCCCTTTGGAACTATTCCTGCCATATCAATCAGATTTGTTCAAAACAATACCTAGAGCATACATGGATGATGAGAAAGAATCTATCTTTCTAAGAATTTGCTTAATAGACCATTGGTGAAGAATATATAAAGGATTTCTCAGGATATTGTAGAGCAGTTGGTAAAAACTTCAAATTATTGGCCCATGAATGGGATCTAGATCAAGACATGTTTTGTTTACCTCACACAGTATTTTAAAGAAATTAAAATTGGTTGCCAGTGCTCAAATTGTGAAAGTTCATCTAAAATTGCAGTTTTATGCCTTCTCTTGAAGATTAAGGAGTACTTAATCTAGTAGCAGTACTAGGCTATTTTCCCAAATAAGTACAGTTGGCTACAGTTACATGATGGCTGATGCTTAGACATGGCCCAAGTTATGGTTGGCTAAACTCCTTCCTGGTCTGGTCTTGTGCCTTAAGACTTTTGAGTTTGGAATTCCTCGTACTTGGAAAGCTGTTCTGAATGGGCTTGAACTCTTTTTGGAACCCAGTGGTTCTCAACTTTGGAGGCATAGTAGAATCATGTAGGGGAATGTTGACATAATACAAATTCTTAAACCTCACCATTGTTGGGTGGGGGAGAGGCACAGTCAGGCATTCTTATTTTAAAAGCCCCCCCCCCCCCCAGTTATTCTCATGCTCTCATGCATGGTTAAAGATTGGGGAGACCTGTTTTAGAGGCAGGCTACAAAGCAGCAGCAGCAGCAAGTTGCTCTGATGGGTAGTTAGGGAGTTGGCAACTACCTGTGGGCACGATGGGAAAGGTTTTTAGAAAGCTGCTTTTATTCCAAATCCCCCTCTCCTCAGGTTGAAGCATAATCTAAGAGGTTCCTTATAATCTAGGAGTTCTTTATAATCTAAATTGATGCATCATCATGATCCATTGGAATAACAACACAAATATAATGTGTTGTTCTTCTTTTGGAGACTTCCTTCTTTGGTCATTGGAACTTAAGTTTTTGGTATTGGGACTGGATCAGCGTGGAGGGAACTCTACCATGAAGTGTATAATGCAGTGAATAAGAGTGATGCCTGTCATTCAAATAAATAAATAAAATCTTAAAAAAAAAAAAAAAAGAGTGATGCCTGTCATAGTAAAGAAGAAGAGTATTGCATGGGATTGAGACAAGCCAGAGGGGGGAATTCAATGTGAAGAAAGACCAAAGGCAGATCTTGAAATTCAGAGAATATCTATTCTTTTGACAAATATTCATTGTCATATATTGTCAAATATTCATGTCATATATTGTCAAATATTCATTGTCATATATTGTCAAATATTCATGTCATGTTTGTATGTCTGGCACTGTTCTAGGCCCTGATGACATTATGGTAAATAAAAACAAAGTGTTTGCCCTAATGAGTTTATAGTCTAGTCAGGAAAATAAGGAATGGGAAATGATTAGAACAAAGGTACAGTCATGGAACAATTGCTTGAAATGAAAGGAAGGTCAGTTATGTGTAAATTCGCAGGATAAAGGAGAAACATTCCTTTAAAAATTACATGAATACCTATAGATAGGTAGATAGAGAGGAGCGGGGGAGAGAAGGAAGAGGACAAGACAGACATAGACCTAAGTACAGTTACTCCTTTATAAATTATTTATTGATCATCTACTACATGACACACATTTAGGTTTTAGGAAAAAATAGTGATAAGAAAGATACATTTCCTGTTCTACCAATGTTAATTCTATTGTAAGAGGTACATATGTAATCTAATAATTATCATGCAGTTTGTATGGTGATGACAGTGATCATATTTAGTGCTTTCTGTGTGAGGTACTATGCCAAATATTTCATTTGCTTTATCCATTATCTTCAAATGGCCTTAAAAAGTAATGATACTTGCATCTACTTATAGAAGAGGCCATGAGTTAAGAGTGGTTTAGTAACTTACCAAGCACATAGCTAGTAGGTGGCAAACTAGATTATTGAATTCAAGACTGGTCCCCAAAGACATGCTCACTTGCTCCCTATTGATATACAAAGTTATATTTCAAGTGTATAGCATACTAATTCCGTAGTTCTCTGTATTACTCAGTGGTCACTCTGAGAAGTATATAGTCCCCACCTGTCACCATACAGTGTTATTGCAATATTATTGACTGTATTCTGTGTGCTGTACTTTTTTATCTCTGTGACTTCTTTTATGACTGTAAGTTTGCACCTCTTATTCACTTTAACCCATTTTACCCACCCTCCCATCAATCTCTCCTCTGGCAACCATCACTTCTCTGTATTTGGGGGTCTATTTTTGTTTTGCTATTCTTAGATTCCACATATAAATAAAATCATAAGTATTTGTCTTTGTCTAACTTCTTTCACTTAGCGTAATGCCCTCTAGGTCCATACCCTCTTGTCCCATGGCAAGAGCTCATTACTTTTTGTGGCCTAGTAATACTCCATTGTATATTTATACCACATCTTCTTTATCCATTCATTTATTGATGGACACTTGGGCTGCTTCCATAATTTGGCTATTGTGAATAATGCTATAATAAACATAAGAGTGCTTATATCTTTTCAGATTAGTGCCTTTCTTTTCTTTGGGTGAGTACTTTGTAGTAGAATTATGGAATGGTATACTATTTCTATTTTTTATTTTTTGAGGAAACTCTTTACTGTTTTCCATAATGGCTGCACCAATTTACATTCCCACCAACAGTATACAAGTCTTCCTTTTTCTCTACATTCTCGCCAACACTTGTTTTTTCTTGTCACTTTGTGTCTAGCCATTCTGACAGGTGTAAACTGATATCTCATTGTGGTTTTGATTTGCATTTCCCTGAAGATTAGTGATACTGAGCATCTTTTCATGTGTCCGCTGGGCCATCTTTATTTCTTCTTTGGAAAAACTATTCAGGTTATCTGTCGATTTTTAAATGGATTCTATGGAGGTTTTTGGTGTTGAGTTCTAGGAGTTCTATATATGTGTATATATGTATATATATATACATGTGTATATATATATGTATATATATATATACATATATATATACACACATGTTTTTGATATTAACCCCCATTATTGGATAGGTTATTTCCAGATATCTTTTTCCATTTCCAGTAGGTTGCTTTTTCATTTTGTTGATGGCTTTCTTTGCTGCGCAGAGCTTTTTATTTTGGTATAGTCCCAGTAATTTATTTTTGCATTTGTTTCCTTTGAGAGACATATTCATAAATAGGTTGCTAAGGCTAATGTCTGAAAGTTTACTGCCTCTGTTTTCATTTAAGAGTTTTATGGCTACAGGTCTCACATTTAGGTCTTTAATCATTTTGAGTCTATTTTTGTGTATGGTGTAAGGAAGTGGCCCAGTTTTTTTTTTTTTGCATGTATTTGTCCAGATTTCCTAGCACAATTTATTGGAAAAAACCCTTTTCCCCAATGTATATTCTTGCCTCCTTTGTCATAGACCAATTGACCATAACGTATAAGTTTATTTCTGGGAATTTCTATCCTGTTCTGTTGATCTATATGTCTTCTGTGCCAGTACCATACTGTTGTGATTACTAGCTTTGTAGTATGTTTTGAAATGTGAGATTGTTCTTCCTTGTTATAATTGCTTTAGCTATTCATGTCTTTCGTGTTCCATGCAAATTTAGGGATTATTTGTTCTGGTTCCATGGAAGATGCTGTTGGTATTTTGATAGGTATTGCATTTAATCCATAGTTTGCTTTGGGAAGTATGGACATACTAACAATATTCTTTCAATTTATGAGAATGGTATATTTTTCCATTTGTTCCTCTTTAGCTTTTCTTATCAGTGTCTTACAGTTTTCAGAGCATGAGTCTTTCGGTGTCTTGGTTAAACTTATCCTAGATTAACATTTTATTCTTATTTATCTTATTCTTATTTTATATGTAAACTTACTTTATTCCTTATGTTACAGTTGTGAATGTCATTGCTTTCTTAATTTCTCTTGCTGCTACATTGTTATTAATATATAGAAATACAACAGATTTCTATATATTAACTGTGTATCCTTCCACTTAATTTATTTATTCTAGTAGTTTTTTGGTGGTGTCTTTATGGTTTTTTTATATGTAGTATCATGTCACCAGCAAATAGTGACAAGAAGTTTTACTTCTCCTTACCAGTTTGGATGCTTTTTATTTCTTTTTCTTGTTTGACTGCTACAGCTAGAACTTAGAGTACTATGTTGAATAAAAATGGTAAGAATGGATATCCTTGTCTTATTCCTAAATTCTAAAAGGAATTTAGTTTTAGAGGAATTTTAGTTTCCCACCATTGCGTATGATGTCAGGTGTGGGTTTTTCCTGTGTGGTCTTTATTGTGTTGAAAGATGTTCCCTCTAAACTGACTTTGTTGAGAGTTTTTATCATAAATGGATGTTATATACTGTCAAATATTTTTTTCTGCATGTACTGAGATGATCATATGGTTTTATGCTTCTTCTTGTTAATATGATATGTTACATCAGTTTGCAAATATTGAACCACCCTTTCATCCCTGGGGTAAATCCCACTTGTTTATGGTGAATGATTCAGTTGATCATTGAATGATTATGGAATGATTATTGAATTCAATGTCTAAATATTTCATTGATATTTTTTGCATTCATTTTCATTGAAGATACTGGCCTATAGTTTGTTTTTTTTGGTAATGTCTTTGTCTGGCTTTGGTATCAGGGTTATGCTGGCAGGGCCGGTAAGGTTTAAATGAAAGCGTGAGTTTTAAAGTGGGACCAATGAGAGTGAGACAGGTCTGGGGCTTAGATAATTCTTTAAAAAGCAGTAAAGGTGGTAAATGAATTGAAAGTGGGGAGGATTGTGCTGTGGATAAGAGAAAAACACAAGCCTCACCAAAAGTGAAAGAAGGGATTTTACCACAAATTTCTCTGATGGGGGTTTTTGTTACTCTAGATTCTGGATTTTGCTCTGGATACAATTCACAGCTGCCCTTACTCTGTCAAAGTGAATAAACAGAATTCTATTTCAATGACTCACTAGGGTCTCAGCATCTGATAACACGGCAAATATATTTTGCCTCTAAAGCAGTTCTTTTTGTCCCCTTGGTTAATGTCAACCTGACTTAACTGTGATTTTTATTGACAACATTCAGCTCAAGACGCAGTCATGAAAGGTGACTGTCACATAAAGGTCAGTTTGGGGCTACTTCTGCTCAGATACAGAAGGATTAACTAGGGATAAACTTCCTTCTGGAATCTATGGGCTCTGACTGTGACAATCACAGAGCATGAAATCACAGGAACACCACGAGAAAGCTGATCACTGCTCCATGAACCAAAGATAAATTTAAGTCTTTTGTAATGCACTTTAAGCCAATTTCCATTTTCTATTTAGAAGTTTCACACATTTAATCAGAAAGCATATGCGTTGAATAATTATCTTTTACTGACTGTGTAAAGTGCAAATGTCGAATGTTCAAATGAACTCCGTTCGAAACAAAAGCATAAAACTATCTAAAATAGATTCAGAGGGAAGCAAACAAGACAGTGCTCAGAAGGTAACCCTGCATCCAATCACTCCTAAGATAATATTATTTATTACAGAATTTTGAAGAATGATTTATTTAGTCTTTAATGTGATAACCTGATAATAACTATACCTAACCCTTAAGAGCAACATTAATTTTGACAGAGGGAGAGATTTCATGAAAAATTTAATTTCCTCTTGGGGGGGTAAGAAGAAAAAAAATATTTAGATTATATCTTTTTAATATGGATCAGAGATCTTACTAGAAATCAAGAGATATCTCTTCTTTGCATCAGAAGAATATAAAGTAATGTTAAATACACTTTATGCTTCTCTAGATACTAACTGCTGGCATAGAGCTGATCCTGGATGAGTAGTTCACATGTTGTAAAAGAAGCAAAGTGCTTTTATCTATAATACTTAGCTGGTAGAATTAAATAGCCATAGTCAATAGAAACACAAGGACTTTTCTCTTCATTAACAAATACTGAAATCTACAAATGATAATTTCTAGAATGACGATGCCACAAAGCAACAGTTTTGCAGCAATGATAAGATAGTATTAATATTTTGCATTTAACGAAGAGGGCTCTGTCTCCAAATTCCAGAACGGGTATATTTCATGTTACTCTAAGACTGAAATCTGTATCTCAACATTTGACATTTCCATTGATCTAAGAAATAAATGTTCCTGTTAAACAGGATCTTTGCACTCATTGAAGACCAAAACTTGGTGGTGAGGAGCCAAGTCTCTGCTGGTGGAATGCAGATCCATATAGCCCCCACCAGAATTTTCTATTTCTGAACTGTGCAAAAGACATGATTCTAGCTGGGGGTGGGGGACACTGACCACTAGAAAGGGGGTTAGCCTTAGCTAACAAAAACAAGGAGTGGGGGCAGCAAACTAACATTGACTGAGGACTCAATAGGTACAGCCATTGCTCAAGGCTGTTCACCACATGACGTTCTCATTTTGAGTTCTCACTGCGGTGTAACAAAGGAAGTTGATTTTTTCTTTAAACTAGCATAAAGTACAAGTGTGTGTGTGTGTGTGTGTGTGTGTGTGTGTTCAAGTCTATGTATGGATCTATGTAAACCACCCCCATGATCAGAATACAGAACTGTTTCATCACCCCAAATTCCCTCTGCTGCTCCTTTGATGAGAAACTACCAAACTGTTTTCCATAAAAGCTTTACCATTTTGTATTCTCACTAGCGACATGTGAGAGTTCTAAGGACACTGCAACCTTGCAAGCACTTGGTTAGTATCAGTTTTATTTTGTTTTTCGCTGTTGCAGTAACCATGCAGTTTTATCATCTTGAGTTTTAATTATTTCCTTAATGGCCACTGCTGTTGATTATCTCCTCATGTGCTTAGTTGTCATCAGTATACCTTCTTTGGTGAAATGTTTCTTCAAATCTTTACCCAACCTTTCTGTCATTTTCTTTCTGTGGCATTCTGGGATTTTAAAAAGATATTGTGAATTCCTGCTGTTTCTTAGATACATAGTTTACAAATATTTTCTCCCAATCATCTGTTCTCTTGACAGTGTCTTACCCAGACTAACAATTGATTAATTGTTTCTTTTATGGATAGTGCTTAATGTCCTGTCTGAAACCTCTTCGATTAACTTCGGGTTATAGAGATTTTCTTCAATGTTTTCTTCTATGAGTTTTATAGTTCTTTGTTTTGCATTTAGACTTATGATTCATTTTGGGTTTTGGGGTTGATTTCTGTCTAAGATGTAAAGTTTAGGTCAAGCTGTTTTTTGTTTTTGTTGTTTTGTTTTGCATATGCTCCAACTTGTGCCACTGAGTTGAGTTTGCCCTTTTGTCAAAAATCACATTGTTTGAGTCTGTTCCTGGACTCTGTTACATTGATCTGTGTGTCTGTATCATTGACAATACCATCTATTCTTGATTACTGTAGGTTTTATAGTAAGTCATGAAATTGGGTAATGTGAATTCTCTGACTTTATACTTCTTCAAAATTGTTTTGGCTGTTTTAATTTCCTTACCTTTCCATATAAATTTTAGAATCAGCTAATCTGTATCTACAAGAAATACTGCTGGGATTTTGATTGGAATTGTGTTAACCTACAGATCAATTTAAGGGGAACTGACATTTTGATTGTATTACATTTTCCAATTATAAACACAACAGAGTATATGTCTCCATTTATTTAGATCGTCCTTGATTTCTTTCATCAGCATTTCATGGCTTTCAAGATACAGATTGTGAATCTATTTTATTAGGTTTATACCTAAGTATTTCAAATTTTTTTAAAGTGATTGTAAGTGGTATTGGATTTTATTCTTGGTTTCTAGTTGTTCATTGTTAATTTAGAAGTAAAAGTGATTATTTACTTGTTGACTTCACACCCTGTGACTTTGCTAAACTCACTGATTAGTTCTAGAATCATTTTTCTTGAAATTTCTTAGATCTGATAAATACACAATTGTCACCTATTAACAGGGACAATTTTTTAAAAAAGATTTTATTTATTTATTTGGCAGAGAGAGTGAGAGAGAGAGAGTATAAGCAGGGGGAGCCACAGACAGAGGGAGAAGCAGGCTCCCTGCTGAGTAAGGGCTTGATGTGGGACTTCCCAGGACCCTGGGATCATGATTGGAGCTGAAGGCAGATGCTTAACTGACTGAGCCACCCAGATGTCCCACAGACAAGTTTTTTTTTTTTTCTTTTCCAATCTGAGAGCTTTTTATTTTTCTTTTTTGCCGTGTTGCACTGGGTAGGCTTGAAAGGGAGTGGTGAGAGTGGACATACTTGATTTATTCCTAATCTCAGGAAAAAAGCCTTTCCATCTTTCATGATGAAGTATTATATTGGTGGTGGGTATTTTTGTTGATGCCCCTTAACAAGCTGGGAAGTTTCCTTTTATTCCAACTTTGCTGAGTGTTTTACCATGAGTGGATACGAGATTATTTTCAAATGCTTTTTATGTATTAATTAAAATAATCTTGTTTTTCTTCTTTAGTTTTTTAATTAGAGCCTGTGGATGGCATTGTTTGATCTTCAAACACTAAAGCAGTCTTGCAGTCTTGTGATAAACCCCATTTGGTCATTGTGTATAATTCTTACTGTATGTTGCTGGATTTGATTTGCTTGTATGTTGTCAAGGATTTTCATCTGTGTTCATGAGGGATATTAGTCTCTAGTTTATCTAGTTTTGATATCAGAGTAATGCTGCCTTCATAAAATGAGTGGGAATGTCAATTAGATCCAGTTGGCTGATGTTATTGTTCATTCTTTTATATCCTTATTGATGTCCTACCTACTTGTTCTTTTCCTTACTTAAGGAGGAGTGTTGAAGCCTCCATATACAGTTTGGATTTGTCCATTTCCCATTTCAGTTGTGTCAGCTTTTGCTTCATGCATTTTTGAAGCAATGCTGTTAGGTGTATATACATTTAAAATTAAGTCTTGACCCTTTGTCATTATGTAATGTTTCCTTTTATTTCTGGTAGTTTTGTTTGCTATGAAGTCTGATATTAATATAGCCACTCCAGCTTTCTTTTGATTAGTGTTTGCATAAAATATCTTTTGTCATCCTTTTATTTTCAACCTTCCTGTAACATTAGAGGTGGCCCCTGACTTAGGATGGTTCAATTTAATGATTTTCACCTTTACAATGGTGCAAAAGTAATATGCATTCAGTAGAAATCGTACTTAAAAGTTCGAATTTTGATCTTTTTCCAGGGTAGCAATATGTAGTACGTGCATGAAAATAGTTCTAATGGAATGTGATAGAAATCACATTGTGATCACACAGTGATAGAAATAAGTACAGAATATTAAGGAAAAAGCTAAGATTAGATATTTAATTCAGTCTTGGAAGGATAGGGTCAGGAGAGAGAGAGAGATGGCTTTCTGGAGGAAGTCCTTCTCCAGTGGGGTCCTGAAGGATGAGTGGAACATAACCAGATGAAAGGGAACAGAGGAGAGAGAGAGATTTTAGGCAAAGGGAAACATCTCAAGGAGGTGAGAGCTAGTACACGGTCTTCAGCAAAAACAGGTGCCAGACTTTGGAAGACCTAAATGCCAGTTTGTGGAGACTGTATCTTTGCATTTGAATGTTGGAGAAGGGCCCAACATAAAATAGAGTAGAAGAAAAGGGATTAAGAGGAAGGAATAATGTGTGAGTGTGTGTGAGTACACACACATGTATACCTACGTATATATCTACTACTACTACTACTGACTGCTACTACTACAACACACAGACACACACACACACACACACACACACATACGAACCAGCAGAACTTGGTGTGTCATTTGAATGTGGGGGGTGTGAGACTGAGAAGAATCATGGGCATCCTGTAATGTTTAGAAGGTACCTCTATGAGAGCTGTAGTGCCTACCAGTTGAATTGTGTGTCCCCCCTCCCCGCCCCGTAAAAGGTAGAAATCCTAATATTTTGAAAAAAGGATTTTTTCAGAGGTAATCAAGTTAAGATGAGATCATACTTAATTACGGTAGGCCCCCATCAAATATGACTGATGTCCTTCTAAGAAAGGAAAATAGAGACAAAGGGAGGAGAATGACATGTGAGGACATACAGCTGCCTGAAGATAGAAGCAGAGATTCGAGTGATGTGCCTATAACCCAAGGAATGTGAAATATTACTTGTCATCACCAGAAGCTAGGAAAGAGGCATGACATGGATACTTCCTGACCGTCCTTGGGAGGAATGTGTACCATAGACACCTTAATTTCAGACTTGCAACCTCCAGACCTGTGAGAAAATAAAATTTTCCTATTTAAATCTGACAGTTTGTAGTACTTTGTCATGCAGCCCTCATTGCAGCTAAAACAGTGTCTACTGGGCAGTTAACTGTGCAAATCCAAAGCTAGAGGGAAAGAAATTGTAGGGCAGTGTATGTGTAAGCATTAATAATAAAAATGGCAATAGCTACCTCTTTTTATAACACTTGCTCTATGGAAGGATCTGTTCTCAGTCTTTTATATAAATTAACTCATGTAAACTTCACAACAAACCCATTAGGTAGGTACCATTACCTATTCCAGATTTTTAAATTAGCCAAAATACAGAGGGTTCAAGTGACTTGACTAAAGTCACAAAGCTAGCAAGTGATAACGCCTGAATTGTTTTAAGGACTCCCAACTCTACTGTCCATGCTCCGGGTGCTTTGTCTTTCTGCCTGTTGAACTTAATTGACACCAAGAGAGAAAGTGCATTTATACTCTGTGGCAGACATTGGGTACTAACAAATCAAAATCCAGAAATCCGCAACTTCTTTCTTCCTTGATTTCTTCCATTTCCAAGGCTACAAACTAAAATATGACACTGCTTAGCTATTCTTGCAGCTTAAGGTGGTCATGTAAGACATTTCTTGTGAAAGTTCTTTTTTTTTTTTTTAAAGATTTTATTTATTTATTTGACAGACAGAAATCACAAGTAGGCAGAGAGACAGGCAGAGAGAGAGGGTGAGGCTCCCTGCCAAGCAGAGAGCCCGATGCGAGGCTCTATCCCAGGACCCTGGGATCATGACCTGAGCCGAAGGCAGAGGCCTCAACCCACTGAGCCACCCAGGCGCCCCACTTGTGAAAGTTCTTAAGGATTCCCCTTCTGGAAAAAAAAATTAATGTCTCAAGTGTAGAAAGTAGTATTCCTACCATCACCCTTCTCCAGTCTCCCAGGCTGGAAGATTAAAAAAATGGCAAGTACACCAGTGAGATGTGGTAATATAAGAACTCTAAAGTGTACTTTGGATTTGACTTTTGGGAGGTCACTGGTGACCTTATAAGGAGTATTTTCTGTGGACTGTTAGCAGAAAATATTCGGGCTGGACAATTGAGAAAAGATGTGGAGATGTTAAGGAAACAAAGATAGCAAGTGTAAAATAGTATTTCAGCAATTTTGAGTGAATAGGGAAGAGATGTTGGAGGGTAGCTAGAGGAAGAGGGAAGGAAAGTCCAAGAAGAGCTCCTCTTCCCTGATGGTGAGAGACACAATCATGTTTGTAGGTTGAGAAGGAGCATGTGTGTGTGTGTGTGTGTGTGTGTGTGTGAGGAAGAGTGATAGAGTGGAGTCCCTTCGACATGGGAGTGTGTGGGGGAAGATGTTAGCAGAGGGGCTGATCTTGAACGTGTCTGAAAGACCATTGTCCAGTGAGACTAGAGAAAATTAGAGAAAGGAGAGATTATAGTTAATTCTCCAGGTAAGAGAGCAAATTATTGAAGGAGACAGATTAACCAGATACACTGAATTTTCTGTATAATAAATTATACAGGGGGCAAGGCCACTGGCTTCAGTGGTGAGGTGGGATTGAGAAAGGCATGTGAGGAGAATAATAAGGATTGGGTTCTAGATTAAGAGAATGAACAAAACCACTAACCAAGGATAGCTAAGCATGATGCTGACACCTGTAATCCAAAACTGTATTTTCTGTTTGTTTGTTTTATTGGCCCTTTGTCCATGAGTGTGCATTTGTACTCTTAGGGCACAGTCTCTTGGACACAGGAGTGAAGAGATTGCATTGTGACAGTTAACCAGAGCCATCCCCTTTTCATGGATGCTTCTCCCTTTGGTTCTTTGCTGGGAAGGTGTGGGGATAGGATAGGAGTAAAGAATTAAGAATTCTGATGAGAGAATAAAGTAAATGTTCAACCAGGTCTGGATAGAAAAGAGAGCAGGGCTAGGAGGCAGGTGACATCCTAGAGGAAAATTAATGGATCATGTAGTGGGAGTTCAGCCAGGAGGTCAGAATCAAGAAGTGTGGTGAGGGTTGATAAGATAGGAGGTTGTGTGTTGTAGAAGAGACAAATGGGGTTAAATACCAACTGTGGTGGACAATTCTGGACAATAAATAAAATGAGGATGTGCCCTGGAAATGGCTGTAGAACCAAAGTGAGAGTCTTTAGAGTTATCTAGCATATAGGAGGTTAATTGTCAAATGAGTCAGCTACATGGACATTGAAAACTAAGTTGATGTATGAAGTTGTGTAGCTCAAAATCTTGTGTCAGTTTAGCTCATATAACAGAATATTATAGATTGATCATGTTAATTCCAACATATAAATATTTCCACAAAAGTCCCCATGATTGTTAAGATCTCTGCCTTTTAAACCATTGGCCGGATGGAGAAAGGACAGAAAGGCATGTAGGGATCAGATTGTCAAGCTTTTGTTCTAGGTCAGTGTTGATCTACTTTGACTTTCATTATTTTTTCCCTAAGGAGCCTTGTCAGACAGACATTTTTCCTCCTAATCTTCCTCTCTTGCTGTTTTCATTCTCATGAAATTTTAATACCATCGATGTGCTGTATATCTGTTTATGTACTATATGTATATCTGTTCTTTATATATAGAATGAGTAAAAGCTGCCTCCCCTTGCCCTGCCAAGAGCACATTTTTGCCTCCTCAGGAGTAATATCATACCATTGAGAAGAATTGTTCAAGGTAAATACATTTGGACTTTTCTTGAGAGGAATAGGAGCCCCTGAGGATTTGTATGGAAGGACTGGTATTGAAATGTTGGCATGGCTCCTCTAATAACTTGTCAGGTCCTTTCTACTGTAGAAATTACAAGATCATATATCAACTCAGGCTCACATAAAAAATAGGACTTGGAATTCTATCACAACAGGGTTACACAACAAGATTTAGAAACAAAGATAATGCCTGCTTTACCACTTCTGCCCACTCTTTCCAAAGTCGCAAATGCAGAAACTGCTTTGTAGAGCCCCTTGTAACAAGAAGTGGATGTCAGCCCTGATCTTGGGGCAGGGGCCAAGTAGTACCTAACAATCTCAGGGAAATGGGCCCATTCAGAAATGGTGTCTTCATAGAACTGGTGGCCTGCCCCTAATGACCGGCTTGTAAGTTGAGAGAGTCTCTGCTCCTGTTATGTTAAATGACAGTGAAAAGGAGATAGGAGTTTCTAAGCCAGTGTATCCGACTGTTACTGAAACAATGATCTACATAATGGCCAGGGTTTCCTTCTCATAATGTTCCAAAAGAGATAAAAGAAAGCCCACACTCGCCACTCAACACCACGGGATGAAATTTGGAATTAAGACAGGTCACCTTAAAGCTAGGTGAGTCGGGGACACCAAGAGCTATCTTTTTCTTTTAGAGTGAACTGAGTGCCCACTGGTTCTCCCCCAAGTCCAAATGCCATTGGTTATTGTAAGTAGGGTGAGTTACACTTTCCTTATCCCTTAAAGAGATGTTGAAAGAACTTAGCATTATCGTGGCAATTTCAGTTCAGCCAGAGAAGAGAATGATGTTAAAATAAAATGGAGACCAGGTTTGAAGATCCCTCAAACAGACAAAACCAGGTAAGCCACATAAGTGAAACTTAATCTCACATGTTTCATGGATGTAAGTGGAAATTCACTTAGGCTATTTCTTACAAGTGCTTCCGATAATCGTAAAGGAAGCTTAAGTCATCTTATTAAAATGATAGGGTGACCACTTTTAACCAATCCCCTGCCATCTGGAACCTCCAATGCAATAACCAATGGTTGTAAAGGTTTAATAACGTCCCCATGCTCATGTTGTAAGCCACCCTGTGATGTCATACCCCTCAGAGTCCTACCAGTTCCAGGTATGAAGTATCCCTACTCAGGAGCACTTTGCTCCCTAAAATAGTGATGTTGAGTAAAGCTCTCTGAATTTTCTATTGACAACAGAAAAGAACAGATCTTCACGTGGTGGAAGAAAACCCTCAAATGGAGGAAAATTAGAATATATCTAAAGCTTGCACAGTGCCTGGAGACCCTTAAAGAAAAGGGTAGTCCTTGACCCTTAAAGAAAAGGGTGGTCCTTGAAGCTAGCAATTTGGATTTCTCTAGTGTCCCAGCAGGCTGATGAGATTAACAGGCACACTTAGACCTTCTGGTCAGCCATGAACATGTCCTTCCCCTGCAGACAGAGAATTGCATTGAGCAGAAGCAGGTGGTGCTAGGCAGAGGCTGCCCTGGTCAGCATTCTTTGTGAAGGAGGGAAGGAGCAGAGGCATGGAGGTTCCTATGCAGGTCAGAGTTCAAAACAAGTCAGCAGGGAAGGTTGCCCTGAGAGCCAATCTGCTTCCATTCTCTTTCACATCCATCAAAGCCTTTTCTTTTACATAGAAAAAGGGGAAACGTTTAAGAAAGAGAAAATGTTTCTGTTCAGTCTTTTCTTTGCCTTCTAGTTAAGCTTTAACCTCGACAGAAGCAAGTCAGTTTGCAAAGTTAGTAAGGGGAAAATGGTTTGCAGATACTGTGTTCCAAAGGGCACATGGCGTGGTATGGGACTGCGAATTCCCTAAATGTGAGGAAGACTGGAGTAACGTCAGCTGGGTCTCTCTTTTTGCTCCTGTCTCCCTCTGACTGTCCTCGAAAAAGCAAAGTGTAAAGAGAGGGAGCAGTCACCAGGCTGTCTACCTGGTCCAGCTCAGCTTGACTCCCAGGTGCCTGAAGCTCCTTGGGTCACAGGGCAGGCAATGAAGAGAAGATGGGATACGTCTGTAGCTGAGAAGAGACCAGGCTTCCAGAAACTACTTGGGGGATATGGAAGGTGAGAAGGGCTTGGCGGTGGGGACTGCAGAATTAAAGTTTAGTAAATCCAGATACCAGATAGAAATACCTGCTTTGTGTAGAAAAATCCACAGATACAGAGATGTTGGGGTTTCCATCAATCCTGGACAGGGTAAGGGCAGGAGATGGGGGTTTGAGGCCGGTCACAATTTGTGCTTCTCAAAGAATCAAAGAATAACACAAAGCATAAAGATTGAGAGTATTTTCACCAGTGCAACCCGGTTTATCTGACTTTCCAGAACAGCTTTGAAAATAAAATTAAACAGAACAAACCTCAAACCAAACCAAACAAAAAACAGAAAACAAAAACAGCCTATACTGAAAGAGCAGGGGCAGTTCACCTTGGCGTGCTGGGGGAGTGCTGTTGGTGTTTTTATGCCTTAATCATGATTTGTTGGCATATTCCTCCTTAGCTTCCTCTACCACCAGCTGCACCCCCCAACCTGCCACTTACTCCTGAGACCGGATGCCCTGTTTCCTAAGTTCAGTGAAAGGCCTGTGGTCCCAAGAAACTTGTTTTAGCTTGCTGCATGCATTAGAAGGCCAGCCACTTTCCTGTTTGTGCTTAAAAAACCAAAGTTGGCCATTAAATGTTCAAAGTCAAGAGGCTGAGAAGAAAAAAAAAAGAAAGAAATGGAAAAGATTTAAATAAGAAAAAGAGTTGAAGTTTCTGCTTTCTCAGAGAGATCAGGCCCTGCAGGCTGACTCTCACCAGTGCCCGTTGGTTCCCAGTCCCCACATGTCCCTTCTTTGTCTCGACACTGATACATGCAGTCCTTCAGGACAGAGCATCTCTGTCCTTGTGAGCTGTGCTCCCCTGGCAGCCAGCTGGGAGCTGCCAGACTCAAGGCCACCACGAAGACAAACAAAACCCTGGGGGAGGTGTGTCTGGATGGACTGACCTCCATTCACCATATGGGGCTGGCTGGATCTTCCAAGTGGAGGTCGGAGTTGGAGAACACTAACTCAGAAGAGTTACATGACAAGCTGACGCTACTCCTCCCGACCACCATTTGGCAGGCTAGACTCAGTGCTAAAGAGAACTATGAGGCCTTGAGCAAATCACATAACCCCTCCAGATCTCGTTTTTCTCCTTTGTAAAATGGGTATATGACCATGTGGTCTGCCCTCTGACCAGGTTATTAGGAAGACCAAATAAGGCAATATTTGGTAGCTATGAATACTGCCCGGGTGTTTATAGAGATATCTACCTAGTGTAGTGTGATTTCAGGAGTGTGCAGATAAGGCTCTCTACCTGTCCACCTCTCTTTTTTCTGAGCCTTAAAGCCTGAAATAGCTTGAAAGTGAAACAAGTCTTCATGTTTAACAAAGAGATGCTATCTGAAGTGCAGGTTCTCTAGGGAGAAGGTGTGCAGCGACACTGTGACACTGAGGAATGAGTGGTTGCCCCGGGGATGTCTGGAGAGGCAGGTGTGATTGAGGGAGTGACAGAGAGAGTGCCCCTGAAGCTGGCTCAAGGATAAAGATGTGGGTGCATAAGGAAGGAGAGAGATGGCGGGAGACAAGGTTCCCAGGATAAACGTCACAGATTTTACAGTTGGGCTTAAGGCTGATCCTGCCATTCAGGGCTTTTCTTCAGAAGTACAGACTGAAATTACCAAGGAGGAAGAAAGAAAGGTTTTTTTTTCCCATCCTGTTCCTTAGGAGGTTTTATGCCATGGAAAGAGACATTTTATGAAACTGTACCAAACCCCGGGCCCACAGCAACTGGCTATCCCTCACATTTTGCTCATTAGGGCTGACCCAGACAACCTCAATGTAGTTAATTCTCTGACATGTTTCTTGCTTGATCGTCCCAGCTGTCCTTGAATCTGTATCTTCCCAAGTCATGTGCCACCTCACACTGGTGGGTACAGAGCGACTGTGTACATGTAAAATGGTGGCCCTTTCCACTCTCTGAGCCATGCATGGCGGTCCAGGGCAGCCTCTCACCTAAAGCAGTCTTGTCACTGAGAACAGTGAGTCTGAGTCATTCCTTTATTATTCTATGTGTGCTGTGATGTGTTGTGCCATGGTGTAGGGAAAAAAAAAAAAAAAAGAAAAGGAAAACATTACTCTAATCCATTTTCTAATTGTAGAAAGAAAAATTATCCAAAGAAAAATGTTGAAATGTAAATCCTACTTTGTAGTTGCCATTCAGCAACTCTTTATTAGCCATAGAATAAAGTTCAGACTCCTGCATTCCTCAACGCTTCATGCTACTTTTCTCTCCGCTTCCACCTTCCTAGTTCTCAGCGGATTTCTTCCCTTTAAAAGATCTCTCCGGGGGACGCCTGGGTGGCTCAGTTGGTTAAGCGGCTGCCTTCGGCTCGGGTCATGATCCCAGGGTCCTGGGATCGAGTCCCACATCGGGCTCCTTGCTCGGCAGGGAGCCTGCTTCTCCCTCTGCCTCTGCCTGCCTCTCTGTCTGCCTGTGCTCACTCCTGTGCTCTCTCTCTATCTGACAAATAAATAAATAAAATCTTAAAACAAAACAAAACAAAACCTCTCCGGTGTCACTTCCTTAAGAGTGGATGTCTCTAGCCTCTGACCTTCTTAGTCTCCTCTAAGCCTTTTCTTCTTCTGGAGCATGCGTGCTGCCTTGCTCATACCTATCTTATCACACTTTTCTTATCTTACTGCTGTGACCATTTGCTGACCTGGCTGCTTACCCCTTTATAATTAGCCCCCGGAGGACAGGCTCTGTATTTCATTCATCTTGTATTTAAAAAACAATATGTGTATAGTGAGTATTTATTGGAGGGTAATTGATCCATCTGTGATGGTACAAGAGAAACTATTGAGTTTTCAAATGAAAACTGATCAATAAGGTTAATCACACAATTCTTAGTAATAATCACTATCTTTTATTGGGAATCTACTGTGTGGCAAGAACTGTATGGGGGTCTTTATTTGCCTACCTTGTAGTCCTCTTGATAACCCTACAAAGGAAGAACAGGTAACCCCAATTTTACAGGTGAGGAAAATGAGGTTGGGAAGAGGCTAGGTGACTTGTTCAAGTTCACACAATTATTTAGCAGCAGAGTTGAGTTTCAGGCAAGGTACTTCTGACCCCAAAGATGAAGCTCTTTCTCCCCCCACCCTATAGCAAAGCATACTGAGATATATTTTGAGTATACATTCCTTACTTGGATACATCAATACAAACCAGTACCTGAGTGTATTTGCCTTCCAAGTCTCACATGCCTTTTGTCTTTCTCACTCCTTGCTCTGCTCCATTCTGGCCAATGAAACCCACCTTAGAAAGGACTGGGGGTGGGGGGATCATGTTGACAATGTCCTGTCCATAATTCTCCTGCCGAGAACCCATTACATAAACTCTGAGTATGGGGGTTTTCAGAAATGGAAGCAAAACAAAATGAGCAGTACCATAGAGGGACAATAAGGACATGTGCAGTTAGTCATGTGTGGCATTTGAGAACACAGACTGGGTTGGAATAGAGTAGTGGCCTGAAGGAGAAGATAGGAGAAGGTAGCTGGGGTAGTAACTGGAAGAATGATGATGAGGGGCGTATACTCCAGGGATAGTTAAGAGAGTCAAAACATTAGAAACCTAACTGGATATGGGGCACTGAAAAGTCACGCATGCATCCATTCTATAGACATTTATAACCCACTCTGTTCCAGGAATGGAACCAAAGGATAGTTACAAAAGTTGGGGAAGGAAGGGGAAACAGGGCAAATCCAGGTTAAGATATGTAGACCAGGCATATTGAGAGCTGGTCAAATAAGGGGAAAACTACCTGCCATGAAAAGCTACTAGCACTTGTTGTAGTCCTGCTCAGCTCAATATCAGTTTTTCCAAGAAGCCCCTGTGATTCTTCAGAAATTCATTGCTTTCTCCTTCATTTCTCTCCATGATGGGGAGATGAGAGGCAAATGTGCCACATTAAGAAAATTAAAATAAAATTTTAAACTAGGAAAAGGATAAGGTATCCTCCAGTAAAAAATGATTAAATGTTTTCTGCTTCTAGGAAATCAGGACAAATCTGTTTAGGTGGGACCAGAGTTAAGGAGTAAGAAAAAGTACTTTCTAGGATGACAGCATGGGCCTATGGGTGACTGATCACCTCAGGTTACCTGAGAAGCAGGTCAGGACAGATGCAAGAGTAGGCTAAGAAGAGTGCATTTGGGAGGATTTTGCATGTTGATCGTTTGGAAGTGGAGTAAGTCAAGAATTCTCATGTTTATATGTGCTTTACCTCTATAATTCATTTAAACCTTCTAGTAAACTGTGAGGTAGGAACAATCTCCATCCTTATTTCATTGGTGAAAAAACTGAGGGACAAAGCAAATAAATTTTGGAAAGTGGCACACCCAGTATCTGAACACAGGTACTCTAACCCTAATGCCAACTCTTAACCACTTAATATGCCTTAACATGCCTCTACTCATTAGATTCCTCAACATTGCTTTCTATGACGCTTAAACTGTAAGTCATTTCTTTCTAGGTGGGTATCTGACATTCGTCAATATCTCATGCGAGTAAATTAGCTGGGACAATCGAGGGAGAATGGAATGGATGGAGGTTCAACATCTAGTTAGTTGTTAGTTGTCTGCATATATGTCAGCCTCTAGATTTTCAGCCTCTTGAGGATCAAGGGTCTTTTTTCCTGTCTGCCTTATAACAGATGGAACAGGTCTTTGTGTCAAGCAGGTGATCATACATGCCTATCAGCCAGCTCCTCCCTCCCCTCAACTTAGCTGTTCTGTACCATTTCTGATCATACTAGAGTTTGTCAGAGTCAAAAGCTGCCGCTTCTGCTGCCCTCCCCTGTGTGGGGTTGTTGCCGGGAGGTGGCTCCCCAGCCAGGGACAACAGTTACAGTCCCCTGCCTCCCGGTGGGGACGTCCAGGGTACTGACAATGGAATTAAGTCAAAGAGCCACGTAGCCGGATGATGCAGGTAGGAGAAATACAGTTTTGTCACGTTAAGCCACTGCAGTTTGGCTAGGCTGCTTTTTTTTTTTTTTTTTTTTACAGTATACAATTCTATGTTTATTGTGTTCAGTAGCAGACAAAACGTATATGATTATTATTATTATTTTTTTTTACTTTATTTAAGCTTTATTTAAACATATGATGTAACCCCACCACCCTCACCCAACCCCTCTTCCCCCCACCCCCCTCAGTTTGTTTTATGACATTAAGAGTCTCTTTTGGTTTTTCTCCCTCCCGATCCCATCTTCTTTCATTTTTACTTTTCCTACCACCTTAACTCCCACCCCCGTTGCATCTCCACTGCTTTTAATAGCGGTTTGGCTTGCCCTTATCAATGCACAGTGATTTCTTTAAATTAAGAAAAGAAATGGAGTCTTGGTGCTCATATAGCCTCTAGCCATGGAACTTAACCAGAGGCAGACCCCCGCCCTAACCCCACTGGACTTGTCTTTGTCCTGATTAGTTAGCTGTCGCCATCTTGTTCTCATGCAGTCTTTAGGACACGTGAGAACCCATGTTCTGAATGTCTGAGAGAAAGGCAGCCCCAGAACGCTTCTCTGACAAAGGGCCTTTGTATAACCAACCATTATTTTATTCATTCCCCATGCCTGTTCTGCCTCCTGTTCTTTTCTGGCTGGCCCTGTGAGGAAAATAGGTGAGGGAAATTTTTGTTTTAATCCACTGTCTATTCTTCTCCCCAGGTGTTTTTGCCTTTAAAATGCCTTTGGTCTTTGAATTCCGACCGATCATAGTTTTTGCTGAAAGAATCATCATCTACTTGCAGCTCAGCTGGTCACTTTATTTCTCTGGCCAGCCAGGGAAAGTATTATCATTAGACAATTTCTCTTCTGTCTAAGGGGAAAGAGCAGTGATCTGTTCCTCTGTTCAGGTCTCAAAAGAAGGTGAAAAATAGCCTTTTTCTGGTGGCTTTTGTGTCTGAACATCCCACACAGTGGAGGAGGAGTCAGGTTTATTGATTGAGATCATACGTGCTGAGACCTCTCCAGGGAGAGGGCTGCAGCTGGCACTCTCCATGGCTTCTCAGCAAGGGTGCGTTAGGAGCTTTCAAAGAAGGTGCCAGGAACCATAACGGGAGCATTGGCAGGGAAAAATCTCCATATTCTCTCTCCACTCCTGCTGAGCTCTGATTCTGCAATGTGTCTTGTTTAGTTTAGTTTGTTTTTTTTCCCTCTCAGTAATTATTTCTTACAGCTGCACATACATTGTCTTTACAAAGTGATTCCATGTGGACCATCCCGGGGGATTCTCTTAACAGCTCCGTCAGACAAGTGGGGCAGGCACGATTACCCCCAATTTATAGACGAGGCAAGTGAGGGAATATCGCTTACCCAGGTGACACAGCTGTTAAGTGATATTGTAGCAACGAGAACCTTGTCAACATTCTTTTCACTTCATTGCGTCACTTCGAAGAAAATGAGATCAATGCCTTGGTTATGTGTGTGCTTCCTTTAACTGGAGTTCTCAAGTTCATTAAAGAGAGAACACCCATTCCAATCATTACCTTTCCATTCACAAAACTGCAAGCAGGTATGCCCAACGTGCTTCAGGATAAAGTAACTGCATTTTAATAAGAAGGTGAAATTGGAAAGGGGAATATTAATTTTTTCTAATAAAATACATGGAAGAATGCTTATGATATAAGGTAATTATAATTGGGGTTGTCTTTAAAATAGTATGGTAGAGGAGGTTGTGGAGGAAGGTGGTAGACCCAGATGAAGCAAGATTGGCCATTTATTGATAATTGTTGAAGCTGATGTTACTTTGGGGTTATTACATTGCTTTGTGCACATGTTTGAGCATCTTGAAATTTTCGTAACAAAATGCTAAATTTATAAAGATGCATTGATAGTGGAGAAGCTGAATCCTCATGCAGAGGTAGAAGACCACGTGGTGAATATATTAAAGGGAACACTGCATAAGATCACCCCTGTAACCATTAGAACCGAATACTGACTGGCACCGGATTTTTTATTTTCTTGAGAAACTTCCCAATACTCAACTAAACAAAGGGGGTGGTAACCCCTTCTTGCCTGTATAAGCTTTTATTATCGTTGTTTTTGTTTGTTTATTTAGTTTCTCAAGTTGCACCAAGGTATTTTGATGAGACAGTGATGCTGTGTGTTTGAAAGGTTCATTAATGCAAAATGGGCCATTGAGGATCCAGCCCTGAAAATTTTTATTCCTGAGACAAAATCCAAATGCCCAGTTTGGAGAAAGCAATCAGAGGGGAAGAAAAAAAACTGCAGGAGTGTGAGAGGGAAAGAAACCAGGCTGAGCTGGTGGATCATATTTGAGCAGCAGGCAGGAGGGGCTGTAGGATGATACCGTGGGAGCTGTGACCTAAGAGACAAGGGTGGAGACAGTGCAGGAAGGGCGCCCTTCACCACCAGTCTTAACTACCAGTGACCTTGAGGGGATGCCAACACCTCCAGACATGCGATGCTGGCAGCTCCCAGAGCCAGTTCTGCCTGACAAGGCTAAGGCCATTTTAACACATTGTTTATTCCGCCGGCAAAATATGGGTTGGAGATCTCTGTGCAGATGGCCCTATGTGGCTCTGTGCAAGTCTGGGAGGCATGGGGGCAGGGTGAGAGGCTGAGCCCTGAGAAAAGTACTTTCCGAGCCCTTGTGAGTTCTTGTCTCCTCAGTGCCAAAATGGAAAAGAATGATTATTTATGAAAACAGTTCATCCAGCAATATCCCTACCTTATGTTCTGGGAGGCTGTAGATTTACACAGACAGGGAGAGCACTGATGTTAGCTCAGCAGGTCAGGAGACAAGATTTAAATCGAAAACCATTCAAGCCTTTTTGTTTGTCTGTTTTCCTCTTCGTTTCTCTCTCTCTCTCTCTCTCTTTTTCTTTAACTGTGGGATAACTACATAGGACCCATGAGAACACAAGTCTGTTTGTTAGTTCCCCTCTCCCACCTAGTTTTAATTGAATTGAGTAATTCTGTTGGAGACATGGCCGCTGTTTTCCTATTTTGACAGTGATATTTTGTAGGAGGTGGTTTCTGAACTAAAACTGTGCAGAAAAGGACTCCAGGACACACTGAGGGAAGCCCTGATGCACAACCAGACATGGTGACAGCAAACCCTCCATTTCCATTGATGATATGCAAAGTGCCCTAATAATTCACACCTGTTATCTCCCGTCATTCTCAAGTCACCTGTGAATTGTCTCAAGGAAGTCTTATGACCCCCCATTTAGAAGAAGGGATGGGTAAGATTTGGAGACATGGCAGACTTAGTTAAGAGCTCATTTTCCCAGATTCCAGGCCACATTGGCAAAACACGCTGTTATTCCAGTTAGCAGGATGGGTATGCTCTCATGCCTCTCTCCTGGCAGGCTTTTGCTCTCCAGCAAAGCCATCTTTTCACTTCCCTCCTTGGTTATGAGAGGGTGACACAGAGGCCACTGTGCGAATGACTAGCTTTGGAACCCCAGCGTCACCCCACAGCCAGTGTAACCACCTGCACTCAGGGAAGTTTTGCTGAGCCTCCCATCGAGCAGGCCGAGTGTCATCCAAATGCTAAACGTGATGATGGGGGAATAACCAGTACTGTATCCTGGGGAGCCTCTGTGGACTCGGACATCCATTCTAGACCAATACCATATTCTCTTCATGTGTGGCTTTGACAAAACATGTCAGAATCAGCATGCTCTATTTTCCTTCATTTATGAATCACAGTGGCCTTTGGGGAAGTGCTTCAGAAGAAAAAAATCATTGAGAAGGTTTGCACATTAACTTGGAGTCCCATGTTCAAACTTTGGTTCTAGTACTTAATAGCCGTGTGATCTTAGGTTAAGTGAGTTACTGTTTCTGGGTCTCAGCTGCTACAACTATTAAAAAAAAAAGAACAAATGAAGAAGCCTCAGAGGGTTAATATAGTCCTGAAAAGGGACAGAGCATATGAAAATGTCTTGGAAAGTGAATTAAGGTCATAAAAATAATCACAATTCTTTATATTGTTGAAGAAGTAAGAGGTTGGGATGGTTTCTCTCTCACTAGGCCTAGAATTCACACCCTGAATTCTAATAAAGGCAGAAATTTTGGCAGGGAAAGAGCATGAAAACATACTCGGCTCAGCCATCTGTTGTTACCATGATCAAAGAAATCTTTGTCTTAAAAACGATGTGATGTAATAAGGATCCGTAGAACGTTAAGAAGATATACAGAAAAAGTATTATTATCTAATGCTAAAACAGGAAAGACTGGGATTTGGTTTAAGCCATTTAGCTGAGAAGTTTATTTGGCCTCTTTTCTGCCTGTAGAGAATGATCCAGTATAAGCCCAATTTCAGTGGACAGCTAGGAAAGTGGAGTGCTAGGAAAGCAGCTGCCTTCTTCAACCCCCAAACTGGTGAGGGGAGAACACCAGATTTACAGGAAGAAGGGTAGATAAAAAGACGTGGCCACAGCATGACCCTTCACAGGGTCCAACCAGCACGTTGGGAGGGTTGAGAGTGGAGAGAGGTCATTGTGGCCAGATGCACTCCTTGCTAGCTCTAGATACGTTTGGAACATCAACTTTGAGCCTAGCGCTCTGTATCTGTGCCACGTGATAGTCACCTGTGATAGTTATTATGATCTTACACACAGTCAAAGAGGTACAGTATTCATTCACTCAACACAGATTTACTGAGCACCTTCTATGTGCCAACATTATTGTAGGTTAGTGGAAAGAGGGAAGAGCCGGGTTGGCAATGGTCCTGATCTGACTGGACTGTGCAGTCTGGTGGAGTGATGATTGCAAATTGGGTTCAGTACTATGGTGAAAACAAACACAGTGCTGTTACTAAAAAGAGGAGAGAAATGGCAAGGTAAAGCTTCTTCTGAAGGTGGTTCACTTTAGGGGCTTATTAGTCATGGCTGGGATTTGAAACCAGGGAGCCACGTGCTGCTGGAGACATGATCTCCTTAAATCATGCTGTATCATATCATGAAAAGGGTAAAGAATCTATGCTCTTAGGATCTCCTGCTCATGTGGTCCCATTAGTAAAAGTCCACTTTCAGCATCAAGGTTTTTGTTTTTTTTTGTTTTTTCTTTTTTTTTTTTTTTTTCAGTCACTGAGCTGATTTATAGAAGAAGGCCTGGTTTGTGGAAGGCCTGGTGCCAAGTTTAAGGACTAAAACGATGAATATGGGATAGTTGCTGCTCTCAATCTGGGGATGGAGAGAAAACTGATTTGATGTGATAAGTGCAATGACACAGGTGCAGGGGTGGCTCTATGACCCCAGAAAATGGGCGGCTCGTGGGGTCTTTGAGACTCTTCTGAGAAGCAGTAAATCAGTGTCAAATCCTGTAGGTGTGTTTGCATTATGGCAAAACAGGTAATCAGGATGTAGGAGGGAGGGACAAGCCTCTTGTTGGTGGGGGGGAATCATCTTACACCAATACCTGCAAGTAAGAGGAGACATGGTGGGGCGCCTGGGTGGCTTAGTCACTAAGCATCTGGCTTCGGCTCAGGTCATGATCCCAGGGTCTTGGGGTCGAACCCCGCATCGGGCTCCCTGCTAACCGGGAAACCTGTTTCTCCCTCTCCCACGCCCTCCTGCTTATGTTCCCTCCTTTGCTGTGTCTGTCTCTGTCAAATGAATAAATAAAATCCTTAAAAAAATGTGGAGATGTGGCATTCGCCAGGAATGGTGGCAGAATCTTCACAGGTAGAGAAGAGTGAGGCGTTGGCAGGAATGGAGTCTGAGTCTGAGCACTGTCCAGTCAGGAGGCTCTTGTTAAGTCATGTTGGAGAATTTAGGGAGCCCTGAGAAGTTTCCAGCATTGGAACAAGATGATCAAAGGTGAGTTCTGAAGTTCCCTTTGCTGCTTTATGGAGAGGGAGGGAGGGAAGGATCAGACCAAGGGGGACAGGTTGATGAGTTTCAAGGCTCTGGCAAGTGTATTGCCCAGAAACAACGTGGTGAGATCAAGGGTATGGCTTTAGAGCGAGACAAATCAGGGTCTCCGTCTTGGCTACGCTACTTACATGCTGTGTATCTTCTGAACTTGAGTTTGCCTGTCTGTAAAATGAGGGTGAAATAATGCTTCTAATGTGGTTGTTATGAGGATTACTTGAAATAAATGCATGTAAAGTTCTTAGTGCAGTACCTAACACACAGTTAAGTAACTTGGTAAGTGATAGCTGAAAAAGGAAGCTAGAATTTTCCCCTAACCTCCAATTCTCCGAGCATAGGTTTTTATGCTGCCACATTCTGCTACCATATTTGTTAGATAGAGTAATGCTCTTAGTTCAAGATTCTGGCCTCTCTACCTAGTATCTCCTTTGTTGGCTTCATTTAGAAGCCAAAATGCAGATGAGGGAACAGTCACCCTGCTGTGTTCTGTTTCTGGCTGAGACTGACAATGGTGGAGGCATTTTCTGTGCGGCTAGCTCTAAGAAGGAGAAAAACACAGGAGAGGGTTGAGCTGGGACGGGGAGGGCTTCTTCGCTTTTTCACGTGCTGCCATGTAAAGCATGGCCCTGGCATTTTTGAGCCCTGATCAGTGCTAGCTAGGATTGCTGTCATTGGCTTGGTCAGCGTTTCGGGGCTGTCAGGCCCAAATCAGGCCAAGAAAATGTTCACAGGAGAAACTGACTTTAATTTTACATGAAAAAAATCACTGAGTGCAAGTATGGGAGTGTACAGCTTCTGTGTTTAATACTCCCCTTCCAGGCTTCTGGATGGTTTTCCCAGATTAAAGCAACTCCCTCACTCTGCATCGCATCGCATCGCACTCTAACTCACACACACACACACACACACACACACACACACACACACACACACACCCCCACACACCCACACACCTTTGCACGTCTGGTATTTCAATGAGGGAAATTTACTGAATGGGATGGACAACTTTAATCTGATAGGACTTGCTCTGGCTCTGAGTATTTGCATAATAGTCCATTGATAACAAGGTGGAAGCAAAGAAAAATTAGTTTATACATGGATAGTCCTTTTACCTTCTCTGGAATTCAATCTAATCCATAGAAATTAGCAGTTGCTTCTGTTTACTCATCCCAAAGACTAATCAGAGTTCTAAAGAACAGCATTTTGGGATGCCTGGGTGGCTTAGGCAGTTGAGTGTCTGCCTTTGGCTTGGGTCATGGTCCCAGGGTCCTGGGATCCAGTCCCATATCAGGCTCCCTGATCATTGAGGAGCCTGCTTCTCTCTCTGCCTGCTGCTCCCTCTGCATGTGCTCTCTCTCTCTGACAAGTAAAAAAATCTTAAAAAAAAAAAAAAAAAGAAAAGAAAAGAGTAGCATTTTATTCCACAGAACTGGGTTGTCCTTATTGGACAGCACAGCTGAAAAAGAAAAAGGTTCAGTGATACTTACAACCTGATAAATGTGTAACAATGAATTAGATGGGATATAGCACCAAGGAGAAGTATTTTAACCTCTTCGCTCCTGGCTATCTTTTTGTGTTTCACCTTTCTGTTGTGCCCCTCTCTCTGCCTTCACTGTTTATTTTGCTTGACCATCCTTGAAAGTAAGTTACTTTATCCCAACTTTTCACCTGGTCTCATCTTAACATTTTTATTCATTGCCAGGGGTTCTATTTTACCTTAGGGTAATACTCACCCATTATGGCGAAGAGGTAGAGAACCCAGTGCAAGGGAGAGTTAAAGAACTATTTTAGGGAACAATGATGTGGCACTTAGCAAATATACTGCTGAACCCTGGACTAGGAACCAGGGTGACATACGGGTATTGGGATCCAGGTGACTTGAACACTTACAGATTTAGAAGTGTTGGGGCCCAGCTGATGAGCAGGTGTGCAGAGTGCCAGATGATGTGACTGGGGAGTGAGAGAGTGGGGCAAGAAGTCAGAGCCTTTGTAATTTACTTTTACCACACTATGATTTTTCTCTACTATGCTAGTGAAATTTGAAGAAATTTAGGTTACATATATTAGAAGATGTTCCATAAGCAAATAATACATAGTTTGGCCAGACCAACCCCCCCCCCCAAAAAAAAACCTAAAACCAACTTTTAAAATTAAAATTTTGTTTTTATTTTTGGTCCTCCCAATCACCTTCTCTTTAGAAAGTTCCATGCTGGAAACCTGAAATATTTCCTTAATTTCCCTTTTAAACCCACCAATTCAAATTACTGCACACCTACACAGTTTAATCCCTTTCTGTTGCAATGGCAAATATTATAGGTTTGTTTTATTTGTAAAAAATTTGTTAGGATTGAACTATCTTACAGGATTCTTGTGCAAATATTATACAAACATTTGTCATAGATTGTTACTGAAATCCTCGGTGACATACGTTATCCTTAGGTACTCTTTTTGCAGCTTTGAGGATTATAAGAGGTGATTTTCAACCTAAAACCAGTAGACAAAAGTATAACAATGGAGCAAGGAGCCCACACGTAGGGTTTGTGTCTCATTTCATACTTAGAACTGTGTGAACCGTCATGTTGCACGAACACTCCGAGGCTTAGTTTCCCCATCAGCAGACTGGGACTAAGGAGATAGTCTCAACATCATAGGGTTAATATGAGGATTAAATGAGAGAGTGTGATCACAGCAAAATGCAGTGACCAGCACATGGAGAGGCCCAGCAATGGCAGCTCTTCAGAGAGGAAGGAGATGGTTATAATTCTTTACACTAGGTGCAGAATTTCATTTTCTAAGTCAGGATGGTAGTGGAACTTATTATGAGTCAAAATTTGGGGGAAAGGTATTGTGGCTCCCTGAGGATGAATACTGATGAATTCTGGTTTCTGTCCTTGGACACAGTGGTCTTTTGTGGTTAACTGACTCTTTAACTTAGGGGAGAATCTGGCACTTGAAATTATATTGATGTAGTGATATAATACTAAGTCTTGAGAGAGCCAGATTTTGCTGGTTTAAGTAACACTTAATAGCATTCTAGCAATATGTGGAAGCAAGAGATTCTGTTCTTTTGTTGAAATAGGCTGGACTTGGAGCCAGACACAGTTTCTGGTGTCAAACCCTAGCTCCGTAACACACCAGTTATGCCATGGACAAATCATACAGCCTTCTTACTTCTGTGCCAAGAGACTAATTTCCAGCTCTCCTACTGGAGTTGTTTTAAAAGGGCTTATGATAATTGTTGACCTATAGCAGGTGCTAGGCAAAACTTGGTGTCTTTCTGCTCTGCTTCCACATTTTAAATCCCAAATCAATGTTATATCAGTATAAATTAATTGGATATTAGAATAGAAGAGCAAAATGCATGGCAGTGTACCAGGAAGACATTGGTGAAGTGGGGTTTTTCTTCTTGGCTTAATAAATTCCAGGAATGGGAGTGAGTCTTCTAGACTCTTTGTGAATCTTCTAGACAGAGAGTTATAATGAACCTAATCATTCTTTTCATGGTCATCCTTTGAAGGAAGAATTGCTGAAGTGGTTGACAAGTTGTTTTGGTGAAGTTCTTGTGTCTTGGGATATAGGTACTATATGAAGTGGCATCTGAATGTCAGATGTGCTACTGAGTGGTTGACATGACCTACCTTTGGTCTTCACAACAACCTTAGATTTGGATTCTATTTTCATCATTTATAAAGTGCATACCTTTGAGCAAATCATTTAACCTCTCTGACCAGTTTTCTCATCAGGTCGGAATGGTAACCTCTACCTTACCGCTGTGGTCTCAATGTTTGTGTCTCCTCCAAATTTGTGTGTTGAAATTCTAGCTCCCATGATGATGATATTTGGAAGTGGGACCTTTGGGAAGTGATGAGATGACGAGTATGGAGCCCTCATGGATGGGATTAATGTCCTTATAAAAGAGATCCCAGAAAGTTCCTTTGCTAATTCCACCATGTGAGGTTACAGTGGAAATGTGCTGTCATCTCATCTATAGACCAGAAATCAGGCTCTCCTAACACTGAATCTGCTGGCAGATTGATTGTGGACTACCCAGCCTTCAGAACTGAGAGATAAATGTCTGTTGTTAATAACTCACCCAGTCTCTGGTTTTGGTATTGTATTCTAACAACCCAAATGGACTAAGATGCTTGTATATTGTGAGAAGCAGATGAGATAATGACTGTCAAAGTGTTGTAAACTTTAGCTATTGTGAAGAAGTAGAACCCTCAGGAACAGAAATCTGGTGTTTTCGGAGATCTCTAAAAGTCCCTAGATCCAAACATTGCTATCATTGAGAGCGGGACAAGGGGACTAATCATTGTTTGGATACTATATTCCAGATACTCTTTGAGGGCTTTTGCATACCTGGCTGAGGTTCTGGGATATCCATGATAGATTCCTATGTAGCTTTGACTTTGCCTCTGAATTATTCTGAATGCCTAAGTTATTCTGAATGCATATGAAAAGAGAAGCTCAGAGACAGAGTTATATGCATAATAACCCAAGCTCCAACATTGAAGTTTATCATAGGAAGACTGAGGACCACCATGTCAAAATTCTCAAGTCTTGCATTTTTAATAACAAAGATCTTTTTTTTTCTTAAGAAGAATATCCATAAAGTAGTGTCTCTTCTCTGCCTTATTCTTTCATGATCTGTGTCTTTAGGACAAAAATGAATACCCTTTCCCTTGAACATGATTCTTTCCCAGTTATTTATTTATTTGAGAAAATTTTCATTCAAACTCTTAAATCAAATCTCCTTCTGTATTTCCCCTCCCCAAAGCTTGTTTAGTCAGGCAACATTCATACCCCTGCAAATGCTCCTAACTAAGGAAATCAGAAAGCTTGCTGTAGCTTATTTTCTTTTATCCACTCCTTGGTGCTTTAAAAATCCTAGTAGTGATGGTACAAGAGTGAACTTTTTTCTTTCTCAGCTTTGGGATAAATATGCTTTGCCTAAAGCATGCTCTGAGCATTTTTCTTTGTACCTTCAAGATGGAAAGAAAGAGCTGAGAATAGACTGACAGACCCATGTGGGCATGTTCTTGGCTTACACAGGAATGAACTGGTGCCTTACTGATTATGCTGACAGAACTGTCAAACTCCAACTGCAGAGATGGGGGATGGCCCTGGTTTCCTCTAGGAATGGATCCACAGGGTTACTAGAAGCTTTTGAAACAGTGAGCCAGCCTCTGTGGTTATGGCAGTTGGAGTCATCTTTAACTGGTCTCTAGCTTTCAACCCCATTACTCAGAAGTCTGATTGCTTCCTCCTTGGAAGAGTCTCTTGAATTCAACCTTTCTTCTCCATTTCTAGTTTTATTCTGGTCAAGAGTCTTGTTCACCTCATGACTGAATAGCCTCTGCTCTGTCTCCTTCTCACCAGTTTGTCTCTTTTCTAACTTGTCTTGGACAGTTACCTTCAAGCAAGCATGCTGAAAACATGACTTCTTGCTCCAGCTTTAGGGCTCATGGTAGCTTCCCACTGCCTGTCATGTTCAATCTACAATCCTTTGCCTCTCTTTTAAAGTCCCTCCTGCTGAGGAGGACTCACTCCTGCTAACGATTAAGGTCCAAAATTTTGAGTTCCTTTCCTGGCTTCACCAAATCTTGGCTCTGGGTCTTGGGGAAGTTTCCCTCAGCTCTCTGGATCTCAACTTTTACATTTATAAAGTGAAGGATGTAGTAGATATGTTGGAGTCTATCTGCCTTGCCCATTATAATTCTCTATTCTCTAAGAACTGTAGTATTTCTCTCTCCTCATTTCTCTCAGTTCCTCCCTTCCTCTCTTCTTCCCTGCCTTCATCCTTTTTTCTCCCGCAGTTTGATTTGTGATTAAAAAGAAGAAACAACAACAACAACAAAAACAAAAAAACCAGAACCTGACAAATTTCAGTGACTTACTTACTTGAATAACATAATAATATAGGGAGAGACTCTGTCTTCCATATTGTGTCTATAAAATTGTTGTAAAATAAGTCATGCCCTCCAGGCAAGTTTCGCATATCCTATTGGTCTTTGGCAGAGGGTGGGCGGGGGGGTCGGGGAGGAGAGAGGGGATTTGTAGAGGCACTGGGACTTTGCCAAGGGGGAAGACAAAGCAATGACGAAGGGTATGAGTGTTGCTGATAAAGGAACAGATCGGGTAGTTATCTTCAGGAAAGAGAGGGTCTTCCCTGCATCATCACTAGAGAAGAGGGTGCATGGTTTACATTAGTAGCTGGAGGGAACTTACTTAGCTATTTGGAGGCATCTTTAAAAGGTAATCTTGAAGTATAATGTAATCTTCCACAAACTCTTCAGTTTTGTTTTGTTTTTTTCAGCATAAGATTTTAGTGTTAACATTCTAAGGGCAAAGGACAGACAGAAGTTTAGCCTGGATAGCATCAGAAAATAAGAATATAATATCCAAATCAAATCTTTAGACTATGGAATTATTTATAAGTGGATAAAGATCTGTCTCATAGTCCTTACTGCTCCTCTTACCAGTGCCCACCTCTTCCCAACAAGCCCTGTTTCTCCTGCATTCTTTCTCAACTTGGGAAGCAACTTCATTTTTCTCATTGTTCAGGTTCATAAACCTATAACTGTCTTTGACACTGTTTTCCCTTACACCTCATATTCAGTTTTTCAGTGATCTTACTGTGTTTGCCTTCAAAATACACCCAGAATCTGACCCCTTCTCATTATCTCTACTGTCCCCACCTTCATAAGATGTATCATTTACTCTCACATGGATTATTGTAATAGCTCTTAACTGGTTTTCCTACTTCTCTCTTGGTATCCTTCAGTCTCTTCTTAACAGTAATTCTCTGTGAGCTTGAATCAGATCACATCCTTCCCATGGCTTCCCATCTCACCCCGAAAAAGAGTGAGTGTCCTTACAAGGGTCTACATGTCCTTCATTACATGCAAACTTCTCTGTAACTCTCTGACTTTATCTTGCACTATGTCTTCTTCACTCATTCATTCCAGGCACTCTGACTTTTTTGATGTCCCTTGTATATGCAGGTGTGTCCCTGACTCAAGAGTCCTTGGTCCTGCTGGCTCCTCTCCTGCAATCCTCTTCACTAAGTTGTTCAAATACTTGAGTCCATCACCCCCTTGAGGTCTTGACTCAATTGGTTCCTTCTCTGAAGGGCTTTTATGGCCAGTGTATTTACCACTTCTGACCCTTCCTACTCCCTTTTCCTGTTTTATTTTTCTTAGGACACATCACTATCTAGCATATTCTACATCTTATTTTTCATGTTCATTTTCAATCATTTACTATACAATATAAGCTCCATAAGAGCTTTTTATCTTTCCCTGCAGTCTGTTTTATTATTGGCTCTATCTCTAGCATATAGAGTGTTGTCTGACACATAGTAGACAACCAGTGGGTTTTGTTGAATGAATGAGTGAACTGGTGGTCACCAAGCTTTGCTTCCTTCTTTCTTTAGGAAATGATATTCAGTTACTTGAGGAATTTAAGGTCATCTGCTGCCTCAAATTTGTAGGACTGCTGGTTTTGAATATTAGACTTAGACAAAGCCAGAAACAATCACACTGGCCCTTACTTCCAATCTTGCCACTAGCTATAATGGTGTGGACAAAATGTCAGCTGCTAAGAGACCTAAAGACTAGAAAACTGCAGGTGGCTGCTGAGCCTGTTAACCTCTGCTACCTCTCCTCCTGGAGCAGGGTCTAGAGGACAAATTGTCAATAAAAAGACCCTGGCCCTTTAGCTTATTCCTGCTGCCACTTAATCATCACAAGCTAGAAGAAAGTGGCTTACAAAAAAAAGGGGGGGGGGCAAGATTTTTCACTACGCATGTGAGATTCCTAGACTCACAAATGACAAAGCTGTAAAGGGTCACTGGAAGCAGCAGTCTGCAGAGCACAGCGAATCAGACATGAAGCTGGTTTTTATTAAACGGTTGAACAAATTCAGTCACAGTTCATTCCCAGGGCTCAAGTTTTCTTTCTATTTAGTGTAGATGGTTATGACTTTGGCAGTCGCTGGGTTTAGTTATTTATAAAGGAGTAAACTGAGGCCCAGAAATGTTAAATGATTTTCCTGGGTTATATAATGAAGTGCCCTTGGGGCCAGAACCAGAACTCAGGCCTCCTCCCTCCAAGACTTGGGGTCATTCTACTACTTTATGGTTTCTTTGTCCTATGATATTCCTCTCAGGAGGTAAAACTTGAGGGTTACAGGGATGGCCTGCAAGCCTTCCCCCCAGGGAGGTATTCATCCTTTACCTCTGCTTTCTGTATTCACCAGAGAGAGAGATTGTTTACCTCTGTCAAGCTGGCAGGTAAACGGTGAGCAACCAGTGGTGTTCTGGGTAAACTCAAAGAGAGGTGGGGAAAGGTGGAAAGTAATGATCTTGGGTGAAAAAGAGTCCTAAGGTGGTGAAAATAATTGAAATATCTGAACATTTAAGACAATATAGATAAGGAATTGCAAGAAATGTGCACTATGGGGAAAAAAAAGGAAGGAATAAGAAATGGAATGGAACAAGTATATACATTTACATTTCCTGTGTTAATTAAAGACTGATTTTCAATAATATTCTCTTTCTTACTTCTGAAATACCCTGTTCTCCCTCAACAAAGGCCAGCACACACACACACACACACACACACACACACACACACACCCCATCTTCCCTTTTGTAAATTATTCAAGGTGTAGGTCCACTACCATCTACTCCATGAAACTTTTCTTCTCTGATCCACCATGTCATCCATAAATGCTGCCTGTAGTATCTTCCTTCTCTGAATTCCCACAAGACTTCTATCTCTTGTGGCATCTGTGATTTATACATGACTTACTCCCATGCTGGTGTGTTAACTTCTTAAACTCAGATCTGTGTCTGGTTAGTCTTTTTGTCCTTCACAGTAACTACTTCAGTGCATGCTCAAAAGATACTTGTTAAGTGAATGGAAACATTTTATTAAGCAATAATAATAGGATTAAAAGTATTTATAGAGGATCTTAAACACACACATATGGACAGATGGAACAATGGCTGAGAAAACATCTTAAAAAACATTACATTAAAGTTTATACCATACAAAAGAAAGGAGGCCAGAATCACAAGTGAAGATGAAAGAATGACAGGAATCTAAATCCTAGAGTATGTTGGGTCTTGGGAAAAATACCAAGACCTACAAAGAAGACTCTCCATCCACATTCAGGACAAGAGCTACCAATCAACCTGCCCCTACTGTAACTCTCAGAGATAACAAGAGAACACAGGAGTAACTGATTCCTATTTGACCTTTCCCTTCTTAATCATGGAGAATAGTCCTAGAGAGTGTTGAACTGTCTTTTGTCATATTGGAAGTGAAGTTCAGTATATGAGAGGAGAGAGAGGGAAAAGCGAGCTGCTTCAGTTGAATTTCTACTTCCCGACAGAGAAGGGTAGTATCTCAAGGCTCTGGAAAGACTTGGGTAAATGAAGAGGCATCTCCTCATTTTTGAAGAATTATGAACAGGAGTGCTATCATAAGACTGGAGACTAACAAGTAATGATCCATTTCTTTTTCAGAAAGATGGAAAACAGATTCTAGAAACTATAGACCAGAAAACATAAATTCCAGTAGTAATTTCTTCTAGGATTGGCAATTTATAGTTGGTGAGGTGTTTACAAATAAACAGAGAAACAAAACTAAAAATTACTAGAAAATAGCTTGGATTCATTAAGAACATCACAGGACAATCCTAATTTTATGTTCTCATCCCACATGGTGGTTAAAGAACCTGAATCTTCTAGAAAATTCATCTGTTTGCTTCTTCACTCCTGTGTTTCAAACTCAGGTCAAATTCACGTCCCAAACTTTACTTTTGTATTTACCCTCCCCACCCTCTGCTAGTCTGATCCTCACATAACTCAGTAAATGACACTGCCATCCACTAGATTGTAAATGCTAGACTTGGGCATTATTCTTTGGCCTCTGCCTCACACCTCACAGAAAATCCATCATTCACATCTGAGGATTCTGAGTCATCATTTGCCTCTCTGCATCTACAGTCGTCCCCGATGACTTGATTCCCATCTGATTCTTAGCAGAGATTGCTAAGTGGCCTACAAAACCATATGTAACAAATTCTGTTTGTTCAGGATCTAAAGAGCTTAGATGGTCAGAACTAGAGAAGTGAATAATTATTATCACTTGGGCAGTTCTGATTCTAATAGGTTGATTAGAATATCTCTGTGTCAGGCTCAGTAGAGGCATTTGGTTATTTTTCACTGGTGGTAACAGAAAATTCAAAGGTGAACAGGACTTTGGTATCCAGGGCAGGGAGATAATGCCATGTCAGGGTTCCTGGTCCATCTGGAGGTGAGGGCAGAGCATGGCGTCCAGTATTGACTAGGGTCTCTGAGTCCTAAGGTATTTGTTGAATATTTTCTTTTCTTTTTTAAGATTTTATTTATTTGAGAGAGAGAGAGAGAGAACATGAGAGGGGGAAGGGGCTGAAAGAGAAGCTCACTCCTTGCTGAGCAGGGAGCTCAATGTGGGCTTGATCCCAGGACTGTAGGATCATGATCTGGGCCAAAGGCAGTTGATTACACAACTGAGCCACCCAGATACCCAAGTTGAACATTTTCAACATTATGGGGCTATGTTTTGGAATATAAAGGATAGAAAAATGTAAATATGAAATTGAAATTATGTACTATTTTTAAGAAGCCTTTATGGCATTCACAGAAATTAGAACCTTGACATACCTACAAGACTCTATACAATATATCTGACATAAATACCAAGGTCTAACTTCAGGTGACCCAAGAGATGTAAAATTTGGCTTTTTAAAAGTTTTAAAAAAGGAGATTGGAGGGACTCCTGGGTGGCTCGGTTGATCGACTGCCTTCGGCTCAGGTCATGATCCCAGTGTTCTGGAATCGAGTCCCACATCGGGCTCCTTGCTCGGCAGGGAGCCTGCTTCTCCCTCTGCCTCTGCCTGCCACTCTGTCTGCCTGTGCTCACTCTCTCTGATAAATAAATAAAAAAAAAGATCTTAAAAAAAAAAAAGGAGATTGGAACAGGTATATAAATTCAAGTCCTCAAGAGAAGAAATAATCATCCTTTCTTCTCTTTCTCCATTTTCTTAAAATGGTATTTCCTTTTTAAAAGTTTCTATTTAGACTATATTATAAATTCTCTTCCTCCACTCCCCATGATGTCTTGAAATGATTAATAGTCTAGGGGTCTTGCTTCTGGGGTCCAATCCTGGATGTGCTACTTGGGCAAGTTGCTTAATTGTTTTATTCCTACTTGCTTTATCTGCAAATGCAGATAATAGTAGGGTCTGGCCTACCTGGTTACCCTGAGGAATAAATGAGATAATACAGGGAAACACATGGAGCACATAGTAGATACTCAATACTCTAAGGCCAATTATTTGAATATATTGTTATTATGTCTGGAGTCTCTGGTGTCTCCCACTTTGCTGTTGTCTTTGCCAAATCATTTAACTTCATTCTTCTGAAAAGCCAGGAGGACTCCTGATCATTCCAAGTTCTGGCTTTGATTAGCTGGCAATTGGGACAGCTTGACCTTCCTTTACTTTCATGATAGCTACTCTGTCAGTCCAGAGAAGCTTGTTTCAGTTTATTCCAATGTGATCTAATCCAATTGAGTTCATCTTGTCAATTGAATTTAGTGCAACTCATTCATTTCATTTATTCAACAATATCTCCTGAGGTCTAAGTCATCCATAATACTTGCCAAACCTAAGTCAGAAACAAGTCATGGGAATCCTTGTTTTTTGAGGTTTTACAAATATGAATGCTTTCTGCAGCTTCACATCTTTCTTAGTGGAGAGAAAATAAGAAAGACTCTACCCCTTTGGGGTTTAAAGGACATTTCCTTTAAACAATCTTGAAGTAAACAACATTTAGCCAATTCCAGTTGCTGGGAAATGCAGTTCTGATACCTAAGTGGTTCTAATTATTCCTACTCAAGGGGTGGGGAGCAGTTCCTAAAGGGTGACAAATCTTCCCTGGAGAGGGTAACAGACAAATTATTCAACTTTGCTGAAAACAAGAGGGTAGCTGTTGCAGGGCTCAAACAACAGTGAAATAAACAAAGACTGGGCTTTTCTATTTAGTCAGAAGGAATTGATTTTCCCTGGAGTGTCACTGAGACCATAATGATTATTGGAAGGGAGATAACTTACGGTAAGACAAAGACAGAATTAGATGGGTTGCGGATTTTGACTGCCTGTCTTGAAGGCAGAGTTGGAAAAGTACAGTAAATGGGGAGGCAGGATATCTGAAACATCTTTGAGTTTATCTTTCTATAATTATTCATTCATTTCACCTTTTTTTTTAAACATGAGGATCAACAAACAAAATGGTAGTTTCAGCTTAATTCTAGGAAAAATTGTCTAGATCTAATTGAAGCCTATTTGCTTACTGTGTGAAAGAATAAATTAACCTAATGTTTAAATAAGTATCTCTGAAGGAATTATTTATTTTAGATACAAGTGGCTTTAGATCCAAAGATAGGCATAATATGATCTCGGTTGTTCCCCACTCCAGGCACTTGAAACAAATAAATGAATAAAAACCTAATTCTGTTTGAAAAGACTTCAAGTGACTTAAGTAATTTGTATTTCTTAACTACAAACTAAGGCAGGATCTAATGTATTCTACATTCAGTTATGGAGATTTTTGAAGCCTTTTACTGCAACCCAATTAGTTTCTATGAACTATACCTTGGTCCTTTTTACCTAAACATCCACAGATTGTTAAAAGGGAACTTCATTTTCTTCCTGTTAGACAGTATTTCTTGACCTTGAAGAGCTGGAATAGAAATGCTCCAATTCCCCCCAACCCTCACCTGAGTGTATACTTGGCACATTTCTAGAAATGAAATTGATTTAGTAGCAATACTATTTCCTTCAGGAGAAGAAATCCTTCCTTTGATTTGCTGTTCTGTGCCTACCTCTCCATGTGTTCTTCCTGCTTACCACGCATCTCCTTTAGTGTACCGTATACTTAAAGCTTTTTAAAAAATATCTAGCTCCGGTGTCACCTTTCTGAGGAAGTGCCCTATATTTAATCCCAAGCATAGGGATTTGTCCCTTCAAAGAACGTACACAGTGCTCCAATTTTGTTCCATTTATTCTCTCCTTATGTCATCACATGATAAACTGGAAAGTCTTCTCTTTTCCTTTGAATATGTATGTGTGTGCTTTTACTCTCTTCAGCTACATTAAGAGTTCATGGGTCAGGGCTGTATCTTTGGCTCTTCTATCCCAGCAGATGACTGTATACACAGTAAGTGCTCAGTAAAGGCATGTTGCTGGAGGAGCAGGTTGTACATGATGTACTGTTTGGTTTAGGGTCTCAATGATTTTTCTGTGAAGATGCTGAACTCAGGGTATTAATACTTTCTTGGCTTGTTTTCCATTTGGTACCACTGCACACTCTTTGTTGCTGAAAATACTTAAGTCAAATGGTCAGGACTGTAAATACACAGGGAGATGGTCATTTTGTCTCTATTCTGTTCAGGAGAAAATAAATCTGTTCTTTCCTGTGATCTAACAAACTGAAGCAGACCTGGAAAGCACCCTTTCAGTTGTAACTGTATTTCCACCTGTTTTGCACACTGTATCGTGGTTTTTAAGAAACCGTGAGGCTGATAGGAAGAGCAGTTGTTAGTGGCCTTGCTTTGCAGGTGATACAGCCATTACCATTCACCAGACCAATATTTAGGACATGTGTATTGAATTATTTAAAACTAATAATGTGCATGGAAAACATTAAAGTAAAAAAATGGGATGAAAAACTTTAGCTGTGATAACATTTATTTCCTCCTGGCTTGTCCAAGTGTTCCCTTTGTTCAAGGGCACATAAAGAACCTCAGAAATGATTATCCTGGGTACCAGACTGCTTTTTTGCTTTCTCTGACAACCTACTCCCGCTCTGTGTTGTCTGATCAAGAACACAGTGGTGAAAAGTAAAAATGAAACAAGATGGGATCGGGAGGGAGACAAACCAAAGAGACTCTTAATGTCATAAAACAAACTGAGGGGGGTGGGGAGGAGAGGGGTTGAGAGAGGGTGGTGGGGTTACATTACATGTTTAAATAAAGCTTAAAAAAAAAAAAGAACACAGTGGTGAGATAGACTTTGAGCATGACAGTGAGAGGAGCTATGCTGACCTGGCTCTGTAGTGAAACTGGTGAAAATTATAAAAACAAAGGAAAATAACAACAACAAAAACTTTTCAAAGCCTTTGGAAAAGCCTTTGCTCTTTGGAAGGAGCAAAGAAGGAAACATCTATTTAAGAAAACCTATGATAAAGGCAAGAGTCTGTAGCATTTAAACCAAAATAATTGTTTCTCTCTCCTCTCCCATTTCAGAAAGGTAGAGACTCTACTGCAGACCATAACAACCAAGAACATGGGTACCTTCTCCCTCCAGCTCCACCTGGAGGACCCTCTTCCCCAGAGGAGCAGGACTTCAGCTTATCTTATTCTGCTTCCAGGTGCCTGTTGCTGAGGCTCTGTCCTGGGCAAATGCAATTAGGACGTGGGGCTTTTTTCCCCTTGTCAAGCCACACTAGTGAATCAGAGGCTGTCTCTTAGATGTAGCCTGCTGAGAATCCTGGGACCCCAGTAGCTCCTGCCTGGGCACATGAGGTGGTGGTTCCATGGCCTAAGAATCAAGTTGAGAGGACCTTAGGTGGCTACCCTACCTTTCACCAAGTGCTTAATTCCTAGAAGGAGGATCTCAGAAGTTGCCATTGAATCCACTCCTGGTTCCAGTGCTGGGACTGAGATTTTGTCTAGGGAAGTAGAGGGAAAGCAGTCTACAAAACAGATATCTGGTATCTTCTTCCCAAGGGAAAGGACTTCATTTGCAATGGAGCATGGAAAAATTTAAGTCTAAGAGCATTCTTAAAACCAGTAGAGGTGTGGTAAAAGGCAACTGTGAGATTCATGGATCTAATAAGTATCTAATATAGGCTGGCTAGTTTGCAAGAAAGAACTAGGAAAATAAGACAGCTGGAAGAAGCACTCTCCGAGTCAGAACAAATATCAAACACTGACCTCAGAAATTATTTCCTAGAAGGAGCCACAATTTGATTAGTCTATAAAGAAATTTAGGTCTCCAGGGGATTGTTGAGAATCATAACATTGTCTGTTTTCAAGTAATACAGATTAACATCTTGGTGTGGTCAGGAAAAAGTGAAAGAGAACCCTCCCAGTACCACTTTCCTCCCAGGATGACTGTGGATGTATACAGCACTGTATCTCCCTGAGAACACTAGAGACTTTGACTAAAATAACCCAGCCAGTCACTAAGTAAACAAACAAATAACAAGCCATGGAGGGAGAATCAGTACCCAGAATGCTATGATATCTTTTTTAAGACACCAACTTTCAAGCACCTGGGTGACTCAGATGGTTAAGAGTCTGCCTTTGGCTCAGGTCATGACCCCAGTGTCCTGTGATTAAGTCCCGAATCAGGCTCCCTGCTCCTTGGGAGGCTGTTTCTCCCTCTGCCTCTCTCTCTGTCACTCATGAATAAATAAGTAAAATCTTAAAAAAAAAGATAAAAAAATATCAACTTTCCAGCCCCAAATTATGAGGCATACAAAGAAACAAGGAAGTATGACCCGGGGAAAATAAGGTAAGCAACAGAAATTGACTCTGAGAGTAAAAAGATAGCCAAATTTAACAGAAAAAGATAACAGTCATTTATAATGACTATTGTAAATATGTTCAAAAAAGTAAAAGCATGATTAAAGCAATAAAGTGCAATGATGATATTGCATCAAATTGAGAATATTAATAAAGAGAAACTATTTAAAAATATACAAATTTTAGAGTTCAGCAGTACAGATGAAATTTTGTTAAAGAATTGGAGGGTCTCCACAGTAGATTTAAATCTGCAGAAGAATTAGAAAAAAAATAGATCAATAGAGATTACTCAAGCCAAAGAACAGAGAGAAAGAAGAATGAAGAAAAATGAAGAGAGTCTTAGAGAAACAGGAGCCAAAAGAAGGGACACCAATATATGTGTAATTAGAGTACAGAAGAGGAGAGAGAAAGAAGAAGAAAAATTATTTAAAGAAGTAATGGTGAGAACTTCCCAAATATTTTGAAAAACAATATCCTACAGTTGGTAAGCTCAATAAACTCCAATAGGATATACACACCAAGACCCATAAACAGATACATTACAGTAAACATGCTTAAAGTCAAAGAAAATGAGAAAAATCTTAAAAACAAAAGAAAAAGTGCCATTACTTGCAACAGAACCTCAATAAAACTAGCAGTTCACTCTTCATGGAGGCCTGGGATTGTGGGATAACACATTTAAAGTGCTCAGAGGAAGTGAACCTGTGAACCAAGAATGCTACATCTAGAAAAGCTATCTTGCAAAAATGAAGGCAAAATATTTTCCAAGATAAGTAAAAACTGAGAGAATTTTTTTGGTAGCAAACCTGCCTTACAAGAAATAGTAAAGGAATTGATTCAAGCTGAAGCAGGTGACCCCAGATGGTAATTCAAATCTACACAAACAAAGCACTAGTAAAAGTAATTATGTAATAATAAAAGATTCCATAAATGCTTATTTTTTTTCTTTTTTGCTTTTAACTGATAGGAATAGAGCTTTATAGGTGTGGCATTCTCTCTCTCATTCTTACTCTCCCTCTGGAATTAATCTAGCATAAACCCAAAGCTGATTCTGATAAGAACAACTGTTTAAAAAAAAATCTCAAAAACATAGTGAAAGAGATCATTAAATGAATAAGCTTTTTGGAAAAGATCTACTTAATATGAAAGATAGTTGTAAAGGATGAAAAGGGGAACAAAAAAGACATATAGAAAACAAAAAGTTAAATGGCAGATGTAAATTCAACCATATCATTAATATTAAACGTGAATGAATTAAACAACCTAATTATGAGATGGAGATTGTCAAATAGGATATAAAAAACATGATCTAACTATATATTCTAAAGGACACAGATTATATTCAAGGACAAAAATAGATTGAAAATAAAAATATTAGAAAAGACATATCTTGTAAAAACAGCCACAGGAGAGCTGGAGTGGCTCTCCTAATACCAGGTAGGAGATTTTAAAACAAACAAAAAATGTTAGTAGGAGGGATATTTTAAGATGATAACAGTTTTAATCATCAATAAGATAAAATGAGTATAAACATATAGGTCCTTAATAACATGGCGCCAAAATACATGAAATGAAAACTGACAGAAATTATGGGAGAAATAGAAGATTCAACAGTAATAGTTGAAGACTTCAACACCCTACTCTCAATAATAGATAGAAAAACTAGACAGATCCACAACTGTATAGAACCCTCGAACACCACTATTAGAAATTAGATCTAACAGACACATACAGAACACTCAACAACAACAGGTACAGATTCTTCTCTAGTGCATGTAGAACATTCTCCAGAGTAGATCATATGCTAGGCCATAAAAAACATCCTCAATAAATTTGATAAGTTAGAACTAAAGTATGTTGTCCAACAATAGTGGAATGAAAAATGAAATATGAAACAGTAGCAGGGAAAAAAATGGGAACTCACAAGTATGCTAAAATTTAAAATATATTACTAAATAACCAAGGTATCATAAGTAAAAAGGGAAACAAAATACTTTGAGGTGAATGAAAATCAAGACATAGCATAGCGAGATGTAGCTAAGACAAAGCTAAGGCAATGCTTCTAGGGAAATTTACAGCTATAAATGCCTATAGTAAAAAAAGATGTTAAATCAACCTTCATCTTAAGGTAATGGGAAAAGAAGAGCAACCTAAACCTAACTTGAAAGGTAAGAAAATAACAAAGAATACAGCAGAAATTAATGAAGGGGAGAATAGAAGAAAATGAAACCTAAAGCTGAGTCTTTGAAAAGATCTAAAAAAATGGGCAAACTTCAGTTAAAATGACCAAGAAATAAAGAGAGGACACTCAAGTTACTACAATCAGAAATGAAAGAAGGGCCATTACCATTGACTTTATGGTAACAATAAGGATTGCTATGAATAAGTGTACTCAACAAATTAGGTAACTTAGAATAATTGAGAAATTTGTTAGAAAAGTGTAATTCCTGAAACTGACTCAATAGGAAATGGCAAATTCAAATAGATTGATATCAAGTAAAGAGACTGAGTTAGTAATTAAAAAAAAAAAGACTTCAAAAAATATTTCCATAACCCTGATGGGTTCACTACTGAGTTCTACCAAATACTTAAGGAAGGATTAATACCAATTTTTCAACAAAATCTACTAAAAAATTTGAAGAGAACATTTCCTAACTCATTCTATGAGTCAGATATTACCTTCATATCAACACCAGACAGACATCACAAGAAAAGAGAACTATAGACCAATACCTCAAAGGAATATGGATATGAAAATTCTCAACAACACTCTAGCACACCAAATCCCTGTAAAAAGATTATACATGATGATTTATCCCAAGGATGCACAGTTAGTTTAACATCCCAATGTTATAATGTCATACATAATATCGACAGGATAAGAAAAATTAAACATTTCAACTGATACATAAAAAGTTTTTGATAAAACACAACAGCTTTTTTGATAAAAAAATATTCAACAAATGAGGAATAGAAGAGAAACTTCTCAACATGATAGAGGGGATCTATGAAAAATCTACAGCTAACACCATACTTAATGGTAAAAACTAGTTGTTTTCCCCCAAATTAAGAGGAAGACAAAGGTGTGTACTCTTGTTACCTCTACTTCAAATTGTATGAAGATTCCAGGTGGGGCAAGTAGGCAATAAAAAGCAACAGCAACATACTATACAGAGTAGAAAGGAAGAAGTGAAAAATATTTCCATTCACAGATCACATGTTCTTCTACACAGAAAATCCTATAAAATCAATGAAAAACCTGTTAGAACTAATGAATTCAGGTAGGGTTACAGTTTACAAGATCAATATAAAAAATTCATTTGTATTTTTATATACTTGTAATGAACAAACTGAAAATAAAATTAAAATAATTTCATTCATTAATGTATCAAAAAGAATAAAAGCAGTAAATTTAATAAAAGAAGTACAAAATGTAAAACTTAAACTATGAAACATTGAAAGAAATTATAGATCAAAATAAGTGGAAAATCATCATGTTTATGAGTCAGAAGACTTCACATCACTAAGATGGCAATAATCCTCAAACTGAGTTGTAAATTCAGTACAATCCCTTATCAGAATCAGCTCATTACTTTGTAGAAATTGACATGTTGATTCTAAAATTCATACGGAAGTGCAAACTAAACAATCTGGCAAAAGAACAAAGTTAGAGGACTCATGCTTCCTGCTATCGAAATGTACTAGAAAGCAACACTGAGCAAGACAATGTAGTACTTATAGGAGGATAAACATACAGATCAATGGAACAGAGCTGAGAGTCTGGAAATAAATCTATACCTCTATGGTCAGCTAATTTTCAACAATGGTGCCAAGACCATTCAATAAGGAAAGAGTAGTCTTTTCAACAAATGGTGCTGGGACAACTGGTTATCTACTTGGAAAAGAATGAAGTTGGACAATTATCTAATATCACATACAAAAATTAATTCCAAGTGGATCAAAGGCCTGCATGTAAGAGCTAATACTGAAAAACTCTCAGAAGAAAACATAGGAGTAAATCTTTATGACCTTGAATTCAGCAAGGAGTTTTTGGATATGGATATGACACCAAAACACAGAAAATAAAGTTTTAAAAATATATATTAGATTCTATAAAAATTAAAACCTTTGTACTTCAAAGGACACCATCAAGAAAGTGAAAAGAAGGGAGGAGTCAAGATGGCAGAGAAGTAGCAGGCTGAGAGGACATCAGGTAGCAGGAGATCAGCTAGATAGCCTATCAAACCATTCCGAACACCTACGAATCCAACAGGAGATAGAAGAGAAGAAGAGCAACAATTCTAGAAACAGAAAATCGACCACTTTCTAAAAGGTAGGACCAGCAGAGAAGTGAATCCAACGCGACGGGAAGATAGCCCCCGGGGGGAGGGGCCGGCTCCCGGCAAGTGACAGAACAATGAAGCACAAAATCAGGACTTTTAAAAGTCTGCTCCACGGAGGGACATCACTCCAGAGGCTAAACTGGGGTGAAGACCTCGCGGGAACAGCGTGGACTCAGGTCCTGCAGGGTCACAGAAAGATCGGGGGTGTCTGAGTGTTGCACAGTTCACAGGTATTAGAGCGGGGAAGCCGGCTGCAAAGACAGAGCCGAGGAGTGAGCTCTCAACTCGGAGTTACCGTGAACCATAATCTGTGCCACAGGCCGGTGCTCTGTGCGTGGGGTCCCCCAGGATCCGGGGAGACTCCGACCTGGGAGAGCCCAGAGATCTGTGGGGTTCAGAGACTCCAGGTGGGACACTGTGCCAGAGACAGAGATGCTTGGTCACAGGCTGGGTGACCTCGGAGCGCAGCCAGAGGTCAGTGAAACGGGCCTGATTGCACGCGTTTTTCTCCAATCGCGACTGGAGGCTGGGGAGACGGGAGTGATTAAGTGCTTTTCTCTCAAGGCACACTAAAGACGGCCCGAGCTCTCGGCTCCTTGGAGCCGGAGATTGGGAGGCCGCCATTTTCATTCCTGTCCTCCGGAACACTACGGAAAGCGTTCAGGGAACAAAAGCCCCTGAAAGCGAACCTAAGAGGATTACTTAGCCCGGCCCCTGGTAAGAGTGGGCAATTCTGCCTGGGGCAGAGACACTTGAAAATCACTACAACAGGCCCCTCCCCGAGAAGATCAACAAGAAATCCAGCCAAGACCAAGTTCACTTAACAAGGAGAACAGTGGAATTCCAGAGGAGGAGAAAGCAAAGCATGGAATTCTTGGCTTTCTCCCCATGAATCTTTAGTCTTGCAAAGTTAATTAATTTAAACAAATTTTTTTTCTCTTCTAATTTTTTTAAACTTTTACCCTTTCCTCTTTTAACATTTTTTAACTAGTTTATCTTAATAACTTTCTTAAAAAAATCTTTTTTGAACCTTTATTATTATAGTCATATTTTATCCTACACTGTATCTAACTTTATTCTTTGTATACACAGGGTTTTTTTTCTTCTTAAAAATTTGGGGTACAACTTCTAATAGATCAAAATACACCCCATATCAGGTACTGGGCTTGATCTAGTCTCCAGCCCAAGGAAGTTCTCTCCACTTTTTTTTTTTTTTATTCTCCCTACCAACTTACCTTATCAACTCCTTTGATGGAAAAAAAAATTTTTTTTAATCTTTATAGTCATATTCCATCCCTTCATTGTGTTTACCCTTATATATGTTTTGCATTCTCTAAAATTTGGGGAGGTAGTTTCTTCTAAGAGACCAAATTACTCCCAAAATTAAGTGGGTGACCCTGTTCTAGTCACCAGTCTAACACACACATATATATATTTTTTCTTTTTTTAATATATTTTTTCTTTATTTGTGTTCTCTTTCTTTTTAAATTTTTTTTCTCTTTTCTGAACTTCTTTTTACCCCCTTTCTCTCCACCCCACCACAATTTGGGGTCTCTTCTGATTTGGTTAAAGCACATCTTCCTGGGGTCTTTGCCACTCTGTTAGTATTACATCTGCTCCTTCATATATTATCTGGACAAAATGACAAGGCGGAAAAACTCACCACAAAAAAAAGAACAGGAAGCAGTACCGAAGGCTAGGGACCTAATCAATACAGACAGTGGTAATATGTCAGATCTGGAATTCAGGACAACGATTCTCAAGATTCTAGCCGGGCTCAAAAAAGGCATGGAAGATATTAGAGAAACCTTGTCCAGAGAAATAAAAGCCCTTTCTGGAGAAATAAAAGAACTAAAATCTAATCAAGTTGAAATAAAAAAAGCTATTAATGAGGTACAATAAAAAATGGAGGCTCTTACTGCTAGGATAAATGAGGCAGAAGAAAGAATTAGTGATATAGAAGACCAAATGACAGAGAATAAAGAAGCTGAGCAAAAGAGAGACAAACAACTACTGGACCACGAGGGGAGAATTCGAGAGATAAGTGATACCATAAGACAAAACAACATTAGAATTATTGGGATTCCAGAAGAAGAAGAAAGAGAAAGAGGAGCAGAAGGTATACTGGAGAGAATTATTGTAGAGAATTTCCCTAATATAGCAAAGGGAACGAGCATCAAAATCCAGGAGGTGCAGAGAACACCCCTCAAAATCAATAGGAATAGGTCCACACCCCGTCATCTAATAGTAAAATTTACAAGCCTTAGCGACAAAGAGAAAATCCTGAAAGGAGCACGGGACAAGAAGTCTGTAACATACAATGGTAAAAATATTAGATTGGCAGCAGACTTATCCACAGGGACCTGGTAGGCCAGAAAGAACTGGCATGATAAATTCAGAGCACTAAATGAGAAAAACATGCAGCCAAGAATACTTTATCCAGCTAGGTTATCATTGAAAATAGAAGGAGAGATAAAAAGCTTCCAGGACAAACAAAAACTGAAAGAATTTGTAAACACCAAACCAGTTCTACAGGAAATATTGAAAGGGGTCCTCTAAGCAAAGAGAGACCTAAAAGTATTATCAGAAAGGAACAGAGACAGTATACAGTAACAATCACCTTACAGGCAATACAATGGCACTAAATCCATACCTCTATAGTTACCTTGAATGTAAATGGGCTAAATGCCCCAATCAAAAGACACAGGGTTTCAGAATGGATAAAAAAACAAAACCCATCAATACGCTGCCTACCAGTACTCATTTTAGATCCAAAGACACTTCCGGATTCAAAGTGAGGGGGTGGAAAACAATTTACCATGCGAATGGACATCAGAAGAAAGCAGGGGTGGCAATCCTTATATCAGATCAATTAGATTTTAAGCCAAAGACTATAATAAGAGATGAGGAAGGACACTATATCATGCTCAAAGGGTCTGTCCAACAAGAAGATCTAACAATTTTAAATATCTATGCCCCTAACATGGGATCAGCCAACTATATAAACCAATTAATAACAAAATCAAAGAAACACATTGACAATAATACAATAATAGTAAGGGACTTTAACACGCCCCTCACTGAAATGGACAGATCAGCCAAGCAAAAGATCAACAAGGAAATAAAGGTCTTAAATGACACACTGGAGCAGATGGACATCACAGATATATTCAGAACATTCCATCCCAAAACAACAGAATACACATTCTTCTTTAGTGCCCATGGAACATTCTCCAGAATAGATCACATCCTGGGTCATAAATCAGGTCTCAACAGGTATCAAAAGATTGGGATCATTCCCTGCATATTTTCAGACCACAATGC
>ML103921.1:0-95717 GCA_003697995.1 Taxidea taxus jeffersonii
ACGCCCCCCCCCCCCCCGCCCCCCCAGCTATGAGCGGTTTTTACTCTTTTAAAGAGCTGTCAGTGGTCGGTAGCAGCCACGCCGCACACTGGTGTGATCGGCCGAGCCCGCAGTGTTTACAGTCTTGCCCTTGACTGAAGCGGTTTGCCAACCCTTGATGGCTTATGAAGCAGAAGAGAACCTAAAAAACTCATTTTTTCCCTTCAGTAAGAGGAAGTTGAGCCTGTTTGCGGAGTGAGGACTCTCGGGGTTATAGACGTGGAGAGACGGGGGATGAGGATGACGGGCCGCGTGACGCAGAGCCCAGAGCAGACGGGACAGGGACGGAACCGAGAAAAGATGTTGGCGAGATTGACTTCGGGAAGGTTAGAAGGCCAGTTCTTCCTTCGAGGTGCTGAGAAAGAAAACGGGCATAGGAAACTAGCCTGCAGGTGGAAGAGGAGAGTTCCGCACGGGGGTGGGGCCAGCCCTAGAGCGGGTAGAATGTGCTGGGACGGGCCGTCAACAGAACCCAAGGATGCGCAGCGTTTGGATTCTGTCGGTGAGATGTCGCGTGCCGTGTTGTGGTGTGTGTCCACCTACGAGTGTCTTGCTGGAGGCCAGTGCCCGGCCCAGAGACGAGTGTGTTTAGGAATATTGCCGAGTGGACGCGTGAGTACTGGATGTCTGCATCGGCCGGTTCCGTACGGGGACCGTACCTCTCAGTTGTGCCTGTCGGCCCGGTTCGTTCGCCGCGGGGACTCTGTTAACAGCCACCAGGCCAGCGCGGTCCGGTGGGGCTTTCTGTAGGGGTAGAAACCGTCTGGGCTACCCACTCCGGGGGGCCTGCGGTGTGGCCAGTAAGCGCTTGAGATCGGTACGGCACGTGGATGGAAAAACTGAATTTTAGGTTTTATTCCCCTTTTTGTTCGTTGTGCTAAAATATATACAGGCAACAATTTACCTTTTCAACCCTTTTAAATTGTTAGAGTTCTGTGGCTTAGGTGTGTTCACAGGGCTGTTCAGCCCTCACCACCATCCACCTCCAGAACCTTCTCGTCGTTCCACACGGAAACCGGTCCCTGTTCTCCCCGCCCCAGCGCCCGCCTGGGGAGGCTCCGGTGAGAGGAACCGTGCAGTCGTGACGGGCCTGTCTCCCTGGGCATGACGTCCCGGCGGGCCATTCTCTGTTGGAGCAGGTGTTGGAATTTCTTGCTCTTTGAGGATACGTGATATTCCGTGGAGTGTATCTGCCGTTGGGTCTTCATCCATCCCTCGATAGACACTTGGATTCTTTGCAGCTTGCGGCCTCTGAATAACGCTGTGGCGCGAACACGGGTGTACATATCCTTGGAGTTGACGTTAGTTTGCAGAGGCCTGTGGCGATTCATGAGGCCGCTTGGAGAGTTGGGTGGCATGGGGGGATGTGGAGCATTGGAGGCTTGGGAAGGAAAGTGATCCTCTGTGACCGTGACCGAGCCCAAACGATGCCGTTCGGAGGTGGTCAGAGTGCGTCTGAGTTCGGGGTCATAGGCGTTGGGGCCCCCAGAGGGGATAGGACGCAGACTTGAGGACTTTGTTAAGTGTTCGCCGCTGGGGATGTTTGCGCTGTGTTTGCTGTCCGGCGGTTCCGTTAGTGTTTGGAACGTAATGATTTATAGAGACTGGGGATGAGATTTAATCTGTCTGGTTTCTCGTTGGTTTTCCCTTCCTCAAAGGTCAGGCGAGCATTCATGCTGCTCTCTCGGTTGTGATCATTTCAGCTTGGTTTATGTAACTGTTCTTGCAAAGTGTTGATGGGAGGCTCCAGTTAGTTCTGTGTCTTGTATCAGTTTCCGGGATGGTATTTGTGTTTGTGTTTTTCTGTTTGGAGGGTGTCACATGTGCAGAGCCTAGAGTGTCTTTATTTTTCCTCCAGTGAGCCTGAGGTCTGTGTGACTGGCCCGAAGTAGATAAAGATGGTGGGGGAAGGTCCTCCGGCTTTGGGAGAAGCAGGGCCAGGGCCAGGACAGTGGCTCGGGTGGAGCCCTTCGTTGTCGGCCAGAGTCGCAGGGGAACACGGTGCTCAGGCACCAGGAGGCTCGAGGAGTCGCTGACAGGTGAGGGTCAAGGGGATGAGAGACTCAGAGAATGCAGTGACCGTCCTGACTTCTCTCCTGTGGTGTATCCTCCAGTGGATGCCAGGAGGAAAGGGGTCAGTTTGTTTGGTGGTGAAGAGGAGTGTCTGGACACGCATGTGCTTGTCTGACGCACGGAGACGTCCTGGTGACCTTCCTGGCAGAGGTCATGGTTAGCTCATCGTCCTCACTGTGTCAGAGCAACACTGGGCACGTCCTCGGTGCCAGGCAGGACGTGGGGTCCACAGGGCCTGGCGTACGGCGTGGACGAGCACGAGCGAGAACCAGACCCGGAGTGCACGGCACAGGAAACGGTGCCCTGGGTGGCCCCGGGGTCATGGGAGAGAGGCGCGCTGCAGCCTGCCCGGTCCTGCCAACCAGGCTTCCTGATGCCCTCGGGCCACCTTGGAATTTGCTCTCTGAGCGGGAGAGACCCAGTCAGCTGGGGGGTGAAGGTGAACCAGAGAGCAAGGGTGAGTCGGGGAGGTCCGGCTCTGGCGGTGGCCTCTTCTCGCCTCGGAGGTGGAAATCTTCTTGCTGTTTTCATCCTCGTAAAGCTAACCTTTCACGGTGGTCAGACTGCGATTCTTTGGGCTCATTCAGAGAAGCTTGGAGCCATGGAGGGAAGTGACACCAAAGACGATTTATATTCCTTTCAAAGATGTGCTCATTTAGAAACAGCAAACTGTTTTATATTAAACCACCAAAAGACCGCGTTAATCAAATTCCAAGTCCAGTGGACTAAGCCGTGTTGTTTTTCCCACAATTTTTTATTAAGGATGAGGTTGGGATGGAGATGCTCCTGTGTTCACGAATGCTTGGGTGTTCTTTGGGAAATCAAGCCCCAGGGAAAGTTGCTCTTTGTCTCCTCCTCTATAGTCCTCTCATTGCTATTTAAAGGACATAAAATGCTGCTTCTGTCCGTTAAGTTAACTGTGAGTGGGGCATTAGTCTTTTCCCGGTTTCTAATGTTGCTTTTTCTTTCTAGTCCCAAATAAAGGCAGAATGTACTTTTTGCTATAGGCGCACGCGGCAAACAAAGGGCATTGCACTCAGCCTCGGAAAGAAGGAGCTGGGGAATCCGGCGACATAAGAACAAAGCCAAACCAAACAAAAGCAAAAATGCGTTTGGTGGAATTTAGCTATAATTAAGTGTATTAACTCAATATTGTGGAAACAAATGATCAGAAGGCCGGTATGGTGCAATCCATGCATTCATGAATTCTTCAGTCATGAGATGTGGAGCACCTAACGTGGGAAAGTCGGGGTGTTGGGTTTGAGCTCCTGGGGCTGGATTAGGCAGTTCAGTTCTTGTTCTCTGGTGAGAGAACCAGATTTCTGCCTCTTTGCTCACTGGAGATGAGATCGCATGTGGCCCACAGATGAAGATGTGCCCCGGGGTCAGTACTATGCGAGGCCATTGCCTTAGAAGGAAGGGTAGACAAGTCCAGAAGGAGGTGAAGTGTTTCCTCACGGGTGAGCATTTGTTCTCTGGGTTTGAGCCTCCGTTAGGTGTGTATGCATTTATTTTTATCGTGGCACATGCTGTTCAGATTGTAAAATATTTTTTTTTTTTAAAGATTTTATTTATTTATTTATTAGAGAGAGAGCGAGCACAGGCAGACAGAGTGGCAGGCAGAGGCAGAGGGAGAAGCAGGCTCCCTGCCAAGCAAGGAGCCCGATGTGGGACTCGATCCCAGGACGCTGGGATCATGACCTGAGCCGAAGGCAGCTGCTTAACCAACTGAGCCACCCAGGCGTCCCCAGATTGTAAAATATTTTTAACGGGAGTAGCAGGGTATGAGTAAGAAGTGCAGCCCTCCTCTCTCTTCACTTGCAGAGTAGCCATTGTCGATAGGCTGTTGTGCATTTTTCCCAGGTGTTTTACATGCAGTTAGAGGCACGTGTGTGTATGTGTGCGTGTACACATATACATTCTGTCCGGTAGGTTCTGAAACAGAAGGCAAGCTGTAGATACAGTGACATGTGCGCAACACCAACACGTCTTGGACACTTTGGCTTACCAGTAGGCGCTCATCCCTGTGTAGATCAGCTGAGTGTCCGTTAGGGTTCTTTTTTTTTTTTTTTTTTTTTTTTTAATTTACTTACTTATTTGTGATTCTTTTCTTGGTACATCAGAATCTCTTTTTATTTTTGTAATTTTTACTTACTTTGGAGAGAGAGAGAGCGAGCTAGTGCACTTGCATGCATGCACGCTGGGGGAGGGGGAGAGGGGGAGGCAGGCTCCCCGCTGAGAGAGAGCCCGGTGCGGGGCTCCATCCTAGGACCCCGGGATCATGATCTGAGCTGAGGGCAGACACTTCGCCCACTGAGCCCCCCAGGCGCCCCAGGTTCTTGGTTGTAAACAGAAGCAGTTTCTGGCTGGCTTGAGCTGACAGAGCTCAATGGAACGGGTGGAGTTCGGGCAGCGGCAAGAGTCAAGGAAGCAGGAAGCAGGTCGCACAGCGGCACTCGCTGTGGCAGGAAGCGTGTGGCCTGGATCCCATGGCAGCGCTGTGATCAAGACCCTGAAGGAAACTCCAGATACGCCTCTGCCCTCGTGTCAGTAGCTGGAGATTCAGAGCGGGCGCACGCGTGTGTGTGCGCGTGACAGGTGCGCGTGGCCAGTGGGCTGAACCGGACGCACGGGCCCACCTGTGCGCCAGCCAGCGAGGGGCCAGCGAGAGAGGAGTCTGGTCACTGGTGAGTCTCTTCGCCGAGGGAACGGCCTTCACCAGCTGTGTGTTTGCTTGTTGGGTGTCTGCTTCCAGGCTTTGAGGGGGCCGCTAGCTGTGACTTCTGAAGTTAGCGGAGATCAGCCGGGTGCCTGGGCGGCCCCGTCGCTTGTGGGATCGAGCCCTGTGTCAGGCTCCTTGCTCGGTGGGGAGTGTGCCTGGGGATTCTCTCCCTCTCTCTCTGTCCTTTCCCCCGTTGCATGCTCACAACCTCTCTCTCTCTCTCACAGAAATAAATTAATTTTTTAAAAAAAGTAAGCGCAGACCGCCAACCTCACACTCTGGGAGAATAACATTTGTGAAGGAGAGAATTGCTTGGCGTGCCCCCGTCGTTTTCGCCTTTTCCTTAAGCTGTTCTTTGGCCACCTGTTTCTGTGACCGAGGTTTTGTGAGGTCATTTTCCGCGGAGGCAGCGGGTCATCAAGGGTTTCCCGTGGCCTCTTGTTGCCGTTGTTACGGTGCTTTACAATCTCTTACGGGGAACGGCATGTGGACTTCGGACGTGTTACATTTTGGAGAACCTCGAGTATTTTATTTGACAAATGATAAAAATGGACGAATGCTTTAGGAGCTGATAAAATTTCCGTGGGAGGCTTTCCCATCCCCTGGCTTCTGGCTTCGATCATCGCTCACCATGATTGTCCTCCGCCCTCACGCGGCTCATATCCCGATGTGCCGACTGGCGCCGCTGGGCGTCCTGACGTTGGGTGGTTCGTCCTGGACGAGAGCGTTCCTGGAAGGCATTCTTGGGCCCGCACAGCTCGTGACAACACAGCTGTACGGGGTGTTTGGGACCTCGTCACTGAACCCCACGGAGCCAGAACGGAGTGCGTCGCGACAGCTCTCTTTCCCCTTTGTCCCCTTCCGTGGGGTAGACAGTGGGAGAAGTGCACTTAACTGCGGACTGCTGTCATTTTATATTGCTTTTGCAACTTTTTATGGTCACGGGAGCTTGTAAACACTTTGTTCCTAAAACCTTGGAAGAGGCCAGAGCAAGAGGGGCTGGGACTTCATTAGTGCATGGTCTGTTCCCCTCTGTTCTCAGGAGTGCCTGCCACATGGAGAAGGAAAGGGGCTCCTCCATAAAGAAACGGGGGTACCGGTAGGGGCAGGACAGACAAGGGGCGGTTCAAACCTCGTCAGTGTTCGCTGCGCCGGTCTGTAGGAGACTTGCTGCAATCGGAATGGGATTGCATGCGACTCTGTGTCTTCAGTGTTTGGAGGAGTCTGGGGTCGCAGGGACGTCATAAGTGGGATCTCCCCCAAAACTGTGGTGTCCTCAGCAGCTGTCATTTACCCTGTGCCGTGACAGCTGCGCTGTGTAGTCCCAAGAGGAGAGCAGTGCCTGCCCTCGGCTGCTCTCCCAGGCCATGGTCGCCCATCAGTGTTTGTGTTTTGCGGTTCTCAGGGCTGCGTCTCACCCACTCTGCGTGCGGCCTTGTGCGATGCGTGTGGCAGGTTTTGTTATCCTGTCATCTGAGGGGCAAGGGAAATAGGGTCGGGGACTCATGACATTAGCAGCCCTGGGTGATACAGGGACCTGAGTCTGTACCTGAGGGTTCTAGTTGAATATGCCTGTGGGTCGCCCCCAGTGCATCCCTGGGCTTGCCTTGCTGACGCTCCTGGATGCTGGTGTGAGTGTGTGAGGCTGTCGTGGGGGTGGGGGAGGGGCAGGAAGTGAGCAGGTGGGCTGGAAGGGGGTTCTGGGATCCGGGCGTGGCGGCCCCCCGCTGTCCCATCTTGGCCACATGTAAGCCCCCTGAGTGTCTCCCTTCTGAGGACGGCAGCCATGCTGGGTGACTCTGACCGCATGTCTTCCTGGTTTGGAGTAAGAGCTCGGGCTTGGCCCCCTTCTCTTCCCACTCTTCCTGCTTTTCTCCGACCTACCTGCTTGCACCTTGGGTCTGGGTGGGCGAGTCAGACCTCTCTGCTGATTGAAAGCAAACCCCTGGAGGCCAGGACGGAGGAGGGGGACCCGAGGTGTGCACACGTGCCGCCCGCTTCTGGGCCATGCCTCTGCCATGTTGCCCTGGGGCCCTAGCGGCTCTCCCACGGTGTCCGTGCTTACGAAGGGCAAGTTCCTGTTTTGTTGTTCTTTTTCTTTTTTTTTTCCCCTTAAACATGAATTCAGTTAGGCAACACGTAGTACCTTAGTCTCAGACGTAGTGCTCAGTGATCTGCCACTTGTACGTAACACCCAGTGCTCATCCCATCACGTGCCCTCCTCAATGCCCATCGCCCCAGTGACCCCGTCCCCTCCCATAACCTTCAGGTTCTTTCCTGCAGTTAAGGGTCTCTCGTGGTTTGTCTCCCTCTCTGAGGACTTGGCGTTCAGGTTTCCCCCCCTCCCCTGAGGTCCTCTGTGCTATTACGTTCCCCGTATGAGTGAGACCATGTGGTAAGTTACTTGTTCTGACTTCTTTCACTTAAGCAAAATATCTTCTAGTTCTGACCACATTGATGTAAATGGTAAATATTCATCCTTCTTGATGGCTGAGTGATATTCCGTTCTACATATGAACCCCATTTTCTTTTCTTTATTTTTAAGATTTTATTTGTTTATTTGACAGAGAGAGATCACAAGTAGGCAGAGAGGCAGGCAGAGGTGGGGGGGGGGAGGGGGCGGAAGCAGGCTCCCCGCTGAGCAGAGAGCCTGATGCGGGGCTCCATCCCAGGACTCTGGGATCAGGACCTGAGCCGAAGGCGGAGGCTTTAATCCACTGAGCCATCCAGGCGCCCCTGAACCCCATTTTCTTTATTCATCTATTGAAGGGCATCTCGGCTTCTTCCACAGTTTGGCGACCGTGGCCATTGCTGCTATGAACATTGGGGTACAGATAGCCCTTCTTTTCACTATGTCTGTTTCTTTGGGGTAAATACCCAGTAGTGCGATTACAGGGTCGTAGGGCAGCTCTATTTTTAATGTCTTGAGGAACCTCCATACTGTTTTCCAGAGTGGCTGCACCAGCTTGCATCCCCACCAACAGTGTAGGAGGGTTCCCCTTTCTCCACATCCTCACCAACATTTGTTGTTTCCTGACTTGTTCGTTTTAGCCATTCCAACTTCGTCTGAGGTGGTATCTCATTGTGGCTTTGATTTGTATCTCCCTGATGCCAAGCAGTGTGGAGTGTTTTTCTCATGTGTGTGTTAGCCATTTCTGTGTCTTCTTTGGAGAAATGTCTGTTCCTGTCCTCTGCCCATTTCTTGACTGGATTATTTGTTTTCTGGATGTTGAGTTTGATAAGTTCTTTTTAGGTCTTGGATACCAGCCCTTTGTATTGTCATTTGCAAATAACTTGTGTCTTTCCATGGGTTGCCTTTTAGTTTTGTTGATGGTTTCCTTTGCTGTGCAGAAGCTGTTGATCTTGATGAAGTCTAAAGGGGGAGAATTTCTGAATGACCTATTTGACAGAACTTACCTGAAGTCTTCCAGGTGCCAGGCGCAGTATGTAGCAGTGGGGAGAGAAGAGTCCCACACAGACGTGACATTCCAGTACTGCTCAGATCGGTAGCCACACGGTCTCCTCTGTTACAGCCGAGGAATGGCTTTTGATCTCCTGACATCCAAGCTAAAAGGTCCTTGAAGTGCTCGCTCATTTAACCAAGTACTTGGGGGGACATCCAGCCCCTTGAAGGTGAAGCTTGAGAAAGGAAATCTAGTTGAGTGAAATGTAGGATTGCGCGAACAGCACACGTGCCCCGCGAGGTGAAGACACCAGGAGGAAAGCCACAGGGGTGCAGAGCCGGGGAGCGAGCTCTCCATGCCCCCACGGAAGCTCTCGTGGAAGCTGGGCAGTTCACGCATTGGAAAATGGCATTTTCAGTAAGCCCGAGGCTTGCAGGGTGCAGAGGGGTGGGGCAGGCTGAGTAGTGTTTAGTACAGAAGTCTTGTCTTCCGTTGGGGCTGTGGGTCTTGCACAACTTTGAGGTGTTAACTGGGGTTCCCCTTGAGGAAGTGCTCTACCTCAGCAGGAGAAAATGGCAGGTAGTCACCCGCCACGTGGCCTTCAGGAAATCCCAGAGGCGAAGGCTTTTCTAAGGAGCAGGTCATTGATCTTGACTGTGAATAGCTAGAGACAAAGTTTCTCTGCAGACTTCACTAGGGTTTAAAAGGTAACCTCTTGTTTTTATTTTTTATTTATTTAAAAAAAATTTTTTTTAAAAGATTTTATTTATTTATTTATTTATTAGAGAGAGAGAGCGCGCACAAGCTCAGGCAGACAGAGTGGCAGGCAGAGGCATAGGGAGAAGCAGGCTCCCTGCTGAGCAAGGAGCCCGATGGGGGACTTGATCCCAGGATGCCGGGATCATGACCTGAGCCGATGGCAGCTGCTTAATCAACTGAGCCACCCAGGTGTCCCTAACCTATTGTTTTTAACAACAATAAAAATCCAACCGCCACCCCCCCCACCCCCACCCCTGCACGTAGATCCCTGCGAGGACGGAGACAAATGTTCTCCGTATGACTCACGTGGGTACTGCCACCTAGCGTCACAGATGCTCGTAAAGGCTGTTGTGAGTTATTCTACAATATTCCATACTCCTGCTAATCTTTAGGTACTTGCTCAGCTGTGAGCCCCGTAAGTATGGCTGTCACAGACCCCACGCTCCCGCCATGGGATCTGTGGTGCTCTCTGCGGAGGCGGTATAGTTGGGCAGCTTGTGGAATGGGTTCTGTGTGTGGAAGCTCTGGCCCAGGTTTTATTTGGATTTTCTTGAGGTCGACCGCACGATGCCCGGCTTTCCTGAGTCTGCGAAGAGGAGGGCAGTCATCCCGTCCAGCCCTGGGTGGGGAAGGTCCAGACGGACTTGTGTTAGTGTGTGGTGGGCTGTCCGCGTCAAGATCAACACAGATGCAAGCTCAGTAGGTTTGTTTTCGTTTTTCTAAACAAGACCATTTTGAACTATTTCTGTGTGAAGACTGAATGAAGTGTTTTGTCGAAGACGAGTTATAGCCAAGTGGATCTGGTGGCCAAGAGCAGAGTAGCTTGGGTGCGCCCAAAGTTTATGCACTTTTGGTACTCCTGACTTATTTTAAAAATTTTGAGCCCACAGAAAAATTAACAAATGCTTTCCTGGGTTGTTAGCATTCTGCCAAACTGGCTTTGTCTTTCTCGCATGCTGATTTTTTCCCTTTTCCTTTTTTTTTTAATCTCTTTTGCGTGCACCACCTCCCCAACCTTCGGAGAGTAAGACTATTTTGAATGTGAAAACACTTCCATGGTGCACAACCCCAAACTCTATTAAAAGGTATTCTCCGAAGTCCCATTCCTACTTACCTCCTAAGTGATTTTCTTTCTTCTTCTTTTTTTTTTAAGATTTATTTATTTATTTTTAAGATTTTATTTATTTATTTATTTGACAGAGAGAAATCACAAGTAGGCAGAGAGGCAAGCAGAGACTCGATCCCAGGACCCTGAGATCATGACCTGAGCCGAAGGCAGAGGCTTAACCCACTGAGCCACCCAGGCGCCCTTTTTAAGATTTATTTGAGAGAGAGCATGCCCGTGTTTACGGTGGTAGCTGGGGGAGGGGCAGAGAGAGAATGGGGGAAGCAGACTCCCTGGTGATGACCACGGAGCTCACCAGGTGGCAGAGCTGGATCTCATGACCCTGAGATCATGAGCAGAAACCAGGAGTCAGATGCCCAACTGACTGAGCCACCCAGGCTCTCCCCCATCCATTGCCATTACCTTCGGCTGCTGTTCTGTGCTCCTCTCTGCGTTTGTGCACTGTTTTTAAAGCAGCCCTGCCCCCGGCAAAGCTCTGTTGATAATTCTCGCATTTGCACAAAGAAAATTTTAAGTAGCTTTTGTGACAGATGGTTATCAAAGCATCCTATTTTAGTATTAAGTAGTTTACTCTTTATTAAGCTTGGTGTGTAGGATTTCTGGTGCTCTTTTGGAAAATTACAGGGGATTCTACAAAGGCATGATGAAAAGACCTCCAGCAGACCACATGTGACCAGTGGGTGTACACACTTAGTGTGCAGTCCAAGGACTGTCATAAGGAAGCAACACTAATCTTGATTTCTATTCATACAAACTAAGGAATAAAACATAAGGCACAAAGCTTACGCGCAAGCAGTGTCATTCATATGAAAAATGTCACACCTTCCTCATGCTTGAAGGTATCAGTTGTCCCCTGGCCTGAGTTTCTTAGCAGAAACAACACAAAGACTGCATTTTGGACTCAGAAAGACCTTTTCCTCCTGGATGTCCAAGTGTATATTTCTCTCACGTCCTCTGTGGCTTTGTGGCTGCCCGGGCAGCCTCCTGTCTTCTCTCCAGGCGCAGACCTGAGCCGGCAGGCTCGGCCGCCAGGAGGAGAGGGTGGCTCCCCCGTGTCAGGGGTCTCCAGGAGCAGCCCCCCCCCCCAGCCAGACCCTGCCCACTGCCTGAGTTTATACACCTTTCACACTGAGAATGGTTTGGGCATTTTAATTTTTTTAAAAGACTTTATTTATTTGACAGAGATCACAAGTAGGCAAAGAGGCAGGCAGAGAGAGAGGAGAAAGCAGGCTCCCCGCTGAGTGGAGAGCCCAATGTGGGCCTCGATCCCAGGACCCCGGGATCATCACCTGAGCCGAAGGCAGAGGCTTCGCCCCTGGGCATTTTTAAATGGTTGGGAGAAAAACATCAAAAGATGAATGTTGGGGCGCCTGGGTGGCTCAGAGGCTTAAAGCCTCTGCCTTCAGCTCAGGTCATGATCCCGGGGTCCTGGGATCGAGCCCCGCATCAGGCTCTCTGCTCGGCGGGGAGCCTGCTTTCTCCTCTCTCTCTGCCTGCCTCTTTGCCTACTTGTGATCTCTGTCAAATAAATAAATAAAATCTTAAAAAAAAAAGATGAATGTTTCCTGACCTGGGAACAAAATCATGTTCATAAGGGGTCGGATGTTGTCAATGAAAGCTGCGGAGGGAGCCTTTCTGGTTACGTAATCTCTGCATGCGGAACAGGTGTGATGCCTCTTGGCCTTTTGGCTAAAAGCCTACTGTATTTCCTGTCTAGCCTTTTCCAGAAATAGTCCGCCAACCCCAGCTCCATAGAATTAGACCTTCCAAACAGATGTCAGCGATTGTGCGTCCCAAGCTCGTATAAAAGACACTCAAATTCTTACATTCTGTGAGTCAGTATGAGGGGAGTTGTTGGCTCCCTTGTGTACCGTGCAGGGCCCCCTGGACATAGCACTCCCTTGTGCCTGCCTTGGGCTCACTGCAGAATTCTCGGGGTTCCTTTGGCTGCCTGTAGTTTGTGAGCATGTGTGCGGGGGTCCGGCAGGACGTGGGCACCTCACGGTCTAGACTTCGTAATGTGCAACAGCTAGTTCGCGTTGGAATTTTGGAGAAAAAGAGCACTGCGTTGGTTCCCCTCTGCTAGGGTTCTAAGAGCAGCATGAAGGACGCTTTCATTTTTCTCGGAGCTTCCAGGCAGGGGATAACGCCCTGGAGGATGGCAGAAACAGATCAAACAGCGCTCTGAGAAGGCAGGGCAAAGGGGACAGACGTGGTGCGATCTCTCACTGCTCGGCCTAGACCAGCGCTCTCAGGAATCACTCGGAGCCCCCTTCACTTCTGATCGCAGTCGCTTTCAAACGGGGCTGGGGTCCCAGCGATAGTCCTCTCCGGTTCGGCCCCGGGGTGCCGTGCCCTCGTCGAAGGGAGAAAGAGTCGGTTAGACGAAAGCGTGAAAATCCTTTTTGGAGTCGCAGTGCAAAGGAGAAAATGAGAGCTTTGATGTAGACTCTGTTTCCAGCAATCCATTTGATTCTTTGTCCACAAGCCGAAGGAAAATAAACAGTAATTTACAGGCAGTATTTATGTAAGCTAGAAAAATGTCGGTCAGCTGGGAAGATGGAATCTGGGTTAATGCAAGACCACCTCCCGAGCTTTTTCTCCCTGATTGCGGGCTGCGGTGTAAAGCTAATGAAAGGAAGCAATTTCGGGTTTTGTTAGGCTCTTCAAAATCATCGTGGTAAAATATGGACTTTTTTATTTTTTTGCGTGGAAAAACAGATTTTTTTCATAAGAGCTTATAGTTGAGTCGTTTTAATGGAATGTAGGTCAGGAAAGTGTAATGCAGAATTTATTGCCTTTTTAAGACCTCTCAAAGAAGATAATTCTGGTTGTAATTCACAGTAATCTGGGCAAGCAGATTGTTCTCATGTCCGGGAATGTGTGTGCCTTAAATAGTGTCAGGCCACACTCCGTCTGGGGACTTCGGGTAGCTCAGAGCCGCGGTCCTCAGCTGGGGGCCGTTGTGTTCTCTGGGGGACATCTGGCAGTGTCTGGAGACCCTTTTGGTTGCCGCAGCTGGAGAGTGGGTGGAATGTTCCCGGCATCCCATGAGAAGAGACCCAGGGATGTTGCTGGGGGTCCTAGAGTCCACATGACAGCCGCCACCCCAAAGAATGACCTGGCCCCAAACGCGAATAGTGCCAAGGTTTAACCACTCTGGACTGGAGGATGTCTTAGCGTCTCAATTTCCCAAGTTTTGAAATGTAAAATATGTACGTAGACACACATAAGCATGCACGCATGTGCACACTGCTCACTCTGCACATGTGATGTGTGCCATGGGACGGCATGTCCCCTGGTGCCCACCCTTGCGCAGGGTGTTGTAATTTGGGGGCACTGTTGCGTATACCATGTTGATGACGTTGGTGACAGTGATATTGGGACCACAGGGCTTCTGTTCTGTGCAAGGGTCCAAAGTAGAGTGGATTTCATATTTTCAAAATGTAGTTTATAATCTGATTTTTAGTTTTTTTTTTTTTTTTAAGACTTAGCAGGAGCATGAGTGGGAGGAGGGGCAGAGGGAAAGCAGGCTCCCTGCTGAGCAGGGAGCCGGACGTGGGGCTCGATTGTGGGGCTCGATCCCAGGACCCCGGGGTTATGACCTGAGCTGAAGGCAAATGCTTAACCGACTGAGCCACCCAGGCGCCCCTAGAATGGCGTATTTCAACAAAACTTTCTTCTGTGCATATAAATTGGTTAGTTTTAAGGCTTCCCTTCACAGCTTCCTGCTACAGAAGCAGTGATGGGTAAAGAAATAGGGACTCCTCTGCAAACATAGAGCCCCCATAACTGGGGGGGGGGAGTGGATTGGCACATGGCGGTTTTGGGGATTACTTGTGTTTCCAGGGTGTGTGTGGAGAGGATCTCTCTATGTTGAGCTTTGGGTAGGGCGGTCAAGAAAAAGAGAGTAATGGGTTCCTGGTGCAGCTGCTTCCAAGCCCATGACGCCAGGCACTCAGCGGCTGCTGGAGGCGGAGAGCATAGTCTCCCTCCCTTGAGAACCTCTGATCTGGTCAGAGGGCCTGGCGCGTACCAGTGGCCCCCATTGCCGGGCAGAGCTGTGAGGCAGGTGTGGTTGTCGCGGGGTGCCTGGTGAGGACCTGCTGGACGTGTGGGTGCCAGGCCCTTAGATGAGGCAGAGGAGGCGAGGCATGTGGCGTCCAGGAGGAGCTGCGGCCCCGCGTGGGCAGGACCATGTCCTGCGTTGCACGGCTCCGCTTGCCCACGAGTCCTCCAGCGGGCCTCCGTTTGGCCCTAGATCTTGTGGCTGCATTTCTTCTGGCTTTGATATCATACGTTTCTAGTTTGCTGTTTCAGGGAGAAGGGGGTGGAGGTGTTTGAGGACTGAGCTGATGCTGTAGGCTTTGGGGAAGACGGCCTTTCTGGGCAGCAGAAGAGAGAGTGGTCTGGAATTCAGGTACCAGACTCCCGGCTGTGCAGCTCTGTGCTCTTGGGAAAATCATCTGGCCTCAGGCCATTTATCTGTGATTTGGGTGTAGTTGTGCATGTGGGGCTTCAGTGATTAAGATATCAGTGTTTGTGTGCCTTCTGAGGTCAAGCTCGCCTAAGTGGAGCTGGCCAGACTGGCACCTGCCTCTGCTTCTTCGTATCAGGCCAACTGAAATTATTAAGTGTGCAAGGCAAAGCCCATATGTGCGCACCCCCTGGACCACAGCTGTCTAGCAAAGAATGGCTGTGACCGCAGTCATAAAAACAGCATTCCCATCACCAGCCCCTGTTCCCGTGCTCTTACCATTTCTTAGGATGGTTGTGGCAGGCAGAGTAGTGTTCCTCGAAAGTCCTAGTCCCCATCCTAGGCCTGGAACCTGGGAGTATGTCTCCAGGATCTTGAGATGGGACGACCTTCCCAAGAGGCCACAGCCCTCCCATAGTGCTTCCCTGCAGAGGGGAGCAGCGGGAGGGTCAGAAGCAGAGAGGAAGTGTGTCCACCGAAGCAGCGGTCAGAGGGATGGGGTTCCACGGGCTGCGGGATGCTGGCAGCCTCTAGAAGCTGGACACGGTGAGGATATGGGTTCTTCTCTGGGGCTTCCAGAAGGAACCCGTGGACCTGCTTTAGGCATCTTGCCTCCAGAACCCAGAGAACAAGTCTGTGTCTCTGCAAGCTACTAAGTGTGTGTGGGTTTGTTAATCAGAGCCTCACGAAGCTAATACCCTGGCTGAGCCTGCGGGCGTTACAGGCCAGAGTTGAATACACTGGGACCAGGGGCCCAAGCAGGGGCAGCAGGTCGGGGTCCAGGACTTCCGCAGGCTCCTCGATGGCCTCTTCTTCCTCTTTCAGTGAGAAACACAGCCTGGTAGTGAGAGGGCTCGGCTGTGTATTGTCCTTCCCATTGGCCCTACTGGTTTGACCTGCGCTGCCAAGCCTGACCAGGGTGGAACAGGTTGTTTGGAAGAACGTGGGGAAACAATGGCTGTAAACAAGGCTGATATTATGGTGCTCGTTCAGCCTGAAGTAGAAGAAATGGAAGGGGGTGAGTTACAGACATCTTCGTAGCACCGCTGAACTTCCCATTTGCCTGGGAAATTCTACAACGGTCTCATGAGCTATTGGGCAGTTGTTAAAATACATCTTACTGTCATTCTTGAAGTTTTTGTCATGTGTCACAACAGAAAATTGAATTTCTTACTCTACTTCTATTGAATTTAAATCCACTTAAACTAGGGCTTCAGGTATTCGTGTTCTTGACCCCTAATAAGCAGATATTGTAGTGAGTTTCATCTTCCGGGTTCTGTTGTGACTATAACGAGAAGCGTTTTATGTATTGTGGTTTTCATCACAAAGCAGCTGAAAATCACATTATGTGTAAAGGTGACTTGATTCAATAAAATTTATTGTTAAGGTTTAATTTGAATTACAAAGGCCTTCTGTATGTTTCTTACCAAGGTAAATTATGCAGTTATGCTTTTGACATTAGCAGAAATGCACTATTTAAAATCCTCTGTATTGGGGCACCTGCATGGCTCAGTGGGTTGGGCCTCTGCCTTTGGCTCAGGTTGTGATCTCAGGGTCCTGGGATCGAGCCCTGCATTGGGCTCTCTGTTCAGTGGGGAACCTGCTTCCCCTCCTCTCTGCCTCTGCCTGCCACTCTGTCTACTTGTGATCTGTCTCTGTCAAATAAATAAAAGCTTAAAAAAAATAAAATCTCTATATCACAGCAAATACAGTTTCCATTTTTTTTTTTCTATTTCAAAGATTTTATTTATTTATTTGACAGACAGGGATCACAAGTGGTCAGAGAGGCAGGCAGAGAGAGAGGAGGAAGCAGGCTCCCCGCCGAGCAGAGAGCCCGATGTGGGGCTCGATCCCAGGACCCTGGGATCACGACCCGAGCCGAAGGCAGAGGCTTAACCCACTGAGCCACCCAGGCGCCCCCAGTTTCCATTTTTTTAAACATTGGAAGTTGTCTCTAGTTTTTTGGTCACATTGTAGCAATACATTTTATTTAGTATTAGTACACACATACAGAGGTAATCTTTGCTTCAGAGATCTCAGAGTTCTTAAAAAAAAAGAGTTTTACTAAGAAATAATTCACATAACTACAAAATTCACATGTTTTGTAGAATTCAGTAATTTTTAATAAATTCAGAGTTGTGCAGATATTATTTCAATATAGTCTTAGAACATTTGTCAGCCCAAAGACACCCTGTGCAAGGACAGTGCTCCCCTCCTTGCCAGGCCCTAGAACCACTAATCTTTGTGTCTCTGTGGACTTGCCTATTCTGGACATTTCAAATAAATGGAATCGCACAATATGGATCTGTGTTGTGTCTGATCTTTCATTTAGTTTGGTGCTTCCAGAGTTCATCCATGTTGTAGCACGAGTCCATGTTTCCCTCCTTTTTATTGTTTAACAATGCTCTCGTTACAAATAGACCATATTTTACGTATCCGCTCAATATTTGATGGACATGGGCTGCTTCCACTCTTTGGCTGTTATGAATAAGCTACCGTGAATGTTTGTTCACAGGGTTTTGGATGAACCTTTGTTTTCATTTGAGTGGAATTCCTTGGCCATATGAATTCTGTGTTTAACTTTTTGAGGAACTGCCAGACTGTTTTCCGAAACGGCTGCTACAGTTTCCAATCCCATCCCTGCTCAGCGAGCATTCCAGTTTCTCCGTATCCTCACCAAGGCTTATTATCATTTCTCAAGGAAATTTTTGAGCAGCTGTTACAACGCCTATAGTGTCACCTGTTGGGTAATCAGGAAATTAGGGATTTTCATTACCTGCTTCCAGGACCACAAGCTTCTTGAAGGAACTGGGCTGGTCCACTGCATCTGTGCCTTGTGGCGAGCTTCTCCTAAAGGTTGGTCTCCATGGCTGAGACAATGAAGTAACTAATGCACGGTTCCCCACAGAAAAAGGAATCGTGGGGCACCACTTATCCAAGGGCTCGTGGGGCCAGGGCTTGGGCCCAGAAGATGAGTGCTGGTTCTGTGCCATTTGTCCCAGGAGATAAATTCCCAGACCAAGTGAAGCACTTTTCGGGGTGATTAACCTTCACTCTGTACTTTTGAAGACGTTAACTGGAAGACGTGCTTGCATTTTTCAGGGATGGGCTGAAGTTTCAAGCATTTGGAGTGAAGGCGGGTTTGACACAGAAGCTCTAACGGAGAGGGTACAGTGACACTGGTGGGTTCGACACCCTCTAGTGGGAGGCGCAACAGAGACCACACTCCGTTGTCTGTTCTCAAATAAATCAACGGTGCGCTTGTATAAAACAGGGTACAGTCTTTTTTTAAGGTGAGACTAGCAACCTGAATTCCATGAGCAACCTTTATTCCCACATGTCGTGTAATCTGATGTGCTCACAGGTTCTGGAGGTTAGGACATGCACAGCCTGGGTGGCAGGGGCGTTCCTCTGCTTACCGTAGGTGTCGTCTGCTTCCGGTGTGGTGATAATTTACTCTCGACTGTGCTGTTTGCCCCGGCCCCTGCCTTTCTAGCTGTGGAGAAACCAGCACTTTCGGCAGGCGGTATAAGGAGCTTGGGTTTGTTTTCTGAAGCAGTGTAGTCACCCGTGACGTCTTTTTGAGGAATGAGATACATCAGACCTCTGCTTTAGGAGGATTCATGGGGTTTTGTGGATTTGCAGGGGGAGAGGTCAGGAGGAGGGAAGTTGTGTGCAGTCATTCAGGCTATCGAGGAGAGCGGCAGTGACCGTGGAGAGACTCCATTAGGTTGGTTAGATGACTTGGCATCTAATGGATGGGATTTGGGAGGGGGAATGGCAGAGAGAAACGAATGAGTCTGCGGTGGGAGCAGCAGAGTTTTGGGTCTGGGAGTGAAGGCAACAAAGGGTGGGCTACAAACATAGTGACGTGAGGCTGGGAAGAAAGTGAGGATCGCATCTGAAGTAGTGACCTTCAGATGCTAGACAGGGACCCAGCTGGAGATAGGACATAGGCAGAAGAAATATTGCCTTGGAATAGAGCTTTAGAATTACCTGCACAGAGTCTTAAAAAAACAAAACAAAACGTTGGGGGGGGGGGCGCCTTGGTGGCTCAGTTGGTTAAGTGTCTGTCTTTGTCTCAGGTCATGATCTCAGGGTCCTGGGATCAAGTCCCGCATTGGGCTCCCTGCTCTGCCCTGAGTCTGCTTCTCCCTCTCCCCCTCCCTACCATTTGCACGCGTGCGTGCTCTCTCTCTCTTAAATAAATAAAATCTTAAAAAAAAAGAATTACCTGCAGAGAGGGCTGCCATCTTGGATGATATTACAAGGGAGCAAAGCTGGAAGAAAGATTCAGGAACAGAGCGTTGGAGAAGTGCTTATGTTTAGTGGACGAGATGTTGAGGAACCAAAGGAACCATCTGAGAAAGAGTAGTCATGAAAGAGAAAGAGGTTGATTCATTCAGCACCCATTTACTGGGTGACTACAACTTGCAGGTACTGAAGATCTAAGGTCAGATGCGGTTCCTGGCCTCACAGAGTTCAAGGTCTGTCTTGATTGCTGTGACCCACCCACCTGGATGTGTGGCCATTACATCAGCCTGTGAGGGAGGAAGAGCACTGCCGAATGCTCCTGGGGAGTGGGACAGATGACGTGCGGTCTTCAGGTTGTCGACTTGGTCGATGTTGTTATTTCAAGAGAGCAGATGGAGGACGCTCCCATTGGTCATTCGTGTGGTTCTAACCAAGGGCCCTTCCCACTCTCTTGGCCACGTTAGAACCTCCAGATTTAATGTCTCTGTTTCTTTAGACAACTGGGACTTTGGCCTTCCTGGTTTGTCATTCTGGAGCCTCAGCCATCTTTGTTGCTGACTTGTCTCTGATATGTAGGGTTGTCCCATAAGGTCCACATTGGGACGCGTGAGAGCGCAAGGCAGCACTGTTCGCGGTTAACCTTGAAACAACAGGGATCAACCGGCACCGTCTGGAGCACAAAGACAGGTGACTAAAGTCACTTTGCTGTCCTAGAGTAAGTCCTATTCAACTAATTTCCTGAAAGTCTCAAGTTAAATTTCTGAAAGTGTTTTAATGCCCGGTGTTTTGTGATTGTTTCCTGGGTCATGCGGAAGTGTGTTCGTACACGCTCACTCCGGGCGTTGGTTAGGCCTGGGGTCGGTGGTGCCTTGTGTGCTGCTGGCCTGCAGGGTCGTGGACCCCATGGTGAGGGATGGAAGCACAGATCACCGGGTCCTGCCCTTACGTAGTCTTGCCCTTGCCGTGCGGTATCTCTTCCTTAAACGTTAGGTAATGGGGGTGCAGCTTTCTCTTTCTTCGTGGGTGGCCTGCAGTTTTCTGACACTTAAGAAATGGTTCTTATTTATGGAGGCACTGCTTAAAATAGCAAGGAGTTGAAAGCAGTGGTGACAAAAGTTTATTTAGCCCTTTGAGTGAGTTACTAGGCAACTGTTAAAAATGATATTATACAAATGGTATATTTATTGGCACTGAAGTGTGTTTACAAGATACTGTAGCGTGTTGCTGTGACCCCAGGAGACCCGCAGCCCGGCTGGGACTCTGAGTGCTCCTGAGAGGTCTCCTTGGAGTCTCGCAGGCTGGGGGGAGACGTGCACACTGCTGCTGTGTTGTTTATCCACACAGACTTGATTTGTTTACCTGTGCTGCGGGGTTGTGCGGTCACCTCACGTTAAGAATTACTGTAAGAAGCAGCCCGATGAAAAGTGTCCTGGACCCCATTTACTGAGAATGGAGAGTTTCCCTTCTGGGGCCCGTGGGAGAAACTGTGTATGTGTATCCTCCAGAAGCTGTGTTTTTAATGAGCTGCTTCACTTTCTGGATACGAACATCTACTCCTATGTGTTTCTTTGGCTAGAGGGCTAGGAAACTCGATATCCGAGTTTGGTTCCCTTGCAGCTAAACGTTGTGTCCCCTTCTGGGCGTTGCCTGTGGTCCTCATCTCCCAGCTCATCCTCGGTGCCATCACCTTCCGTTACCCGGTGTTCCCCACTGTGGATCACGCTCGCGCGTGTGTGTCTGGAATCCATGTCCGAGTCCCTTTTCCTTTCTCCTGGTGGAGGATGGCGGCGACTTTCAGTGAATGAGTGCATGGTGGTTTCTTGCAGGTTGTTGGCTCCCAGCAGCTTTCGAATTCTCGTGTGTTAGCGGCATCTTATTTTAATCTGGCTGCTTCCTGCTGAAGTACATCGGGACAGAGTGTATTTCTAAATTTAGCATGGTGGAGACTCGGGCAAAAGCAGCTGGTGAGCAGACCCTAGGTGAAGCTTTCTGGGTCTTTCTAGTCTGAAAATCGAAGTTCTGTCATATCAGTTTATGAAAGATAAAACAGTTAGCAACGCTCTGGACTCATTTGATTTTTCTAGGGGCAAAAAAAAGCTCACACCGTTGTATAAATACCTTCTATGGCTTGAAGGTCCATCGAATGGAGCAGAAATTCTTTTTCTGTGTCGGGCAGTGTGGTGGAGCAGTTTCCTGAACAGTCTGCTCTCTTGGAAGTGGGACCTTGGAGCCCTGAATAGGCTCCCTGACTTGCGGAAAAGCAAGAAGTGAAAATGAGGTTACAGAAGTCAAAGTTCCTAAATGTTTCGCACTAAACAAGTGTAAAGAATTAGCACGGGGGGGTGCCTGGGTGGCTCTGTCGATTGAGCGCCTGACCCCTGATTTCTGCTCAGGTCATGATCTCAGGGTGGTGAGATCGAGTCCCGCCTGTGCATGCTCTGTCTCTCTCTCTCTCCCACAAAAAAATGAATAAGTCTTAAAAAAAATTAGTGCAGAAAGAATAGCTGTTTCCTGATTTATGGGAAGGAGTGAGTGGGAACGACTTCTCGGGATCAGTTCTGAGTCTCAGCTGCTCTTTGTCACTAGCAGCGAACTGCCGGCTTCTGACAGCCGGGGCTGCGCTGGGTATTCTGTGTAAAGGCTCAGCGGTCAAGGTCGGGGAGTGCACATGTCCTTAGTGACAAGGCTGTGAGGTGATTGCCTTACAGACGGACTGCAGGGACAAAAGCAGTTTTGGGCAGCACGTGCCCAGTGTCCAGCATGTGCCAGGGAGCCTTCTCTGCTCTGCCCACGTATGAATGGTGGCGTGTCCTCCTCACGTCGTTGTGAGGCTTCAGTCAGTTACCCCGCTGTCCCTCGGGCCCCCGGGTCCTCCTCTGATCACGGGCCCGGGTCACACACCCAGCTGGCAGGGGGGCCGCGCTGCTCGCAGAGCCCTCTGGCCCCAGCGTCCGTGCGGTCGGTGCCGTGGCTCCGTGTTCACTGTGGAACTGGAGCAGTGTGCCCGACGGAGGCGCCTCTGGTGGCCCGGCGTGGGGTCCGTGGGGAGCTTGCGGAGAGGGGACTGTGGGCGGGTGACACAGAGATGGTAACAACGCAGGTGTTGGACCCGTGGGCCCTTTGGGGAATGTGAACGGTTGTGCGTAACTGGGGCAGAAGTTGGGGCGGGGTGTTCTTTTTGAGGTGCTCTAGTAGGTGCTGACCTGGACCTTGGAGGATGTGTGGCAGCACCCTAGTCCCTCCTAGCGTGCTAGCAGCACGGCCTCAGGCTCGTGACTTCAGGCCCCGTGTGGGGGTAGTAGAGGTTACCTTAAAAAAAAGCAACCTTAAAAAAATTACAGTTTTGGAAAAGCCCGGGGTTTAAAAGTCATTTTGAAGGCATCTGTTTCCAGACGGGTTCGGTTTGGAAAGCTGGATGTTTGCGGGTTCGCCTCTATAGGAGTTCTTCAACTGCTTTCAGTACCGGGGAGACGGCGCTGTGTTCGTGTAAGAGGGTTGGCTGTTCCAAGTCTTCGTTTCTCGTTTGAGTTTTTATTTAGGACGTCCTCCTGATGGCCTGGACGTGGAGGTGACACTTGGGCTGTTGTGCTTGGTGAATGGGAAGAGGGGGGTGTGTGTGGCTTTGTGCGCACTTGTGTGTGTCTTAATACTTAGTTCTTCATTGGCTCATCATTGACATTGGTGTCCCAAGTTTTGAGGTGTTTATGTAAGCAAATAATTGAATTTAATTGTTTTACAAAAGGGGTTTCCTTGCAGCACCGTTAACTGAAACCGAAGACAGCATAATTGGCCTTTCCAGGTGAGCGGGGGAAGGCATGTGTTGGGCCAAGGATAGAAACTGAAATGTGAGCACCAGGACCATATGGCATTCGGAAACTTTTATCATAATTTCCGTGAATAGACAGTGTGCTTGACAATTACCTTTAAAATTACGCTTGATGCTCACTGCACAGTGTGGAGACGGGGAAGAGATTAATTGGGATTCTGTTCTCCCTCTCGGTGCAGCATGTCATCTATAAACAAAGAACCGATTTCGGTCCGTAAGGATTATCTGCATACAGTCTGCTGTTGTACCTGTGGGCGGAGACTCAAGTCACTGGTGATCGACAATTTGCTGAATAAGAAAGATGTTATCCTAATACTTTAATTTGTCTTCTTTAAATGTGGTTATTTTTCTCACTAAAGATTAGTTTCCTGCTGTTAAATGAAATTTATCGTTTTAACTTAAATAATAATAAATGCTTAAAACAAATATTGTGCAAAAGATGGCTCATTAGAATTCGCTGTGGGTTTGTCCCCCTCCCCCCCCCATTGGTGTTGGATCTGGGGGGATTATATACTTACAAGCCCGATTGGGTCATGTCATTACCTTATCGCACATCAGATTTTCACGTGAAAAACCATCGCTGGGTCTTTCTGTGGGGAGTCTGTTCGGTATATCATCGTGTGAGCCAGGGCCCGTTTTTCATTGTTGGCAGTGGCATTCGGTTCGCTCTGGTGGTGTGGGGTGGTGGGTACATGATGCATGTGTCCAACCACATGCATTCAGGTACATCGTCAGAAGCGTTGGTTTTGCTGGCGACAGAAGCCTGGAAATCTTGTTATTAGCATTTTAATAGTTTCAAAAAGAAATCAAGTTTATACGAGGATCTTGTTTGGTGACCGTTTTCTTTTTGAGTAGTTCATACTTTCCGGCTGAATTTATAAAACCTACATATATAATAAAATATCATGTTTTTCAGGAACGAATGGATATTAATTAATTAATTGACGTACATGAAGAAAATGTGTTTCCCCATTGATCCTTAAATAAAAAGTGGTTTCTCCCGAACGTTTATTTCCCTATTCCCACAGTGCTGATATGTTTTTTTTCTGAGTCGAAAAAAACAATGACTTTCTTTTAGTTTTGAGCCTGCCCTTAGTTTGTTTTCAGGGCACACCTGTTACCTGCCTGCTGTATGGTGGGCACCAGGCTTTAAAGAAAGTGGCTCCCTGGGATTGGGACGAAACGCTAGGCTCATTGGTTTCGGCACTCAGAACTTTGGTAATTTTGTGTTTGTTTCTGCAGTTTTAGTTTTTGCGGTTCTGTTTTCTGTCATGGTCATTGTTCATAGAATGTTGGTTAACACTTTGTTGTGTTCATGATATTTGTCGAATGAGATTTAAATGAGTGCATGGAGGGGCGCCTAGGTGGCTCAGTGGGTTAAAGCCTCTGCCTTCGGCTCGGGTCATGATCTCGGGGTCCTGGGATCGAGCCCCGCATCGGGCTCTCTGCTCGGCAGGGAGCCCGTTTCCTCCTCTCTCCCTGCCTGCCTCTCTGCCTAGTTGTGATCTTTGTCTGTCAAATAAATAAATAAAATCTTTATTAAAAAAAATAAATGAGTGCATGGAGACCCAGAGACTGCCCTGGTGTGCCTCTGTAGTGTCCACCCCCTAGAGAACCCACTGTACAGAAGTAGAGGGTCTTCAAGTTCTTAGGAAGAAGGAATCTCTAAGGAGTGAAGTCCCAGAACTTCATATTGAAAATAGTAGTGGTGAGGGTTTAGAAATTACTTTCCATTTCTTCTTCTGAACATCTTAACATCTTCTGATCTATAATCCTTTCGTAAGAGTTGGTGCTGTAGGCACTGCCTCTCCTTTGTTGTTGCTTTTTTCCTGTTTGTCTTAGTCTTTAGATTTGCATTAATATGGTAACCGCTGGCCACACGTGACTCTTTACACTTAAATTAATTAAAATTAAACAGAATTTAAAAGCCAGTTACTTGGGGTACCTGGGTGGCTCTGTGAGTTAAAGCCTCTGCCTTGGGCTCAGGTCATGATCTCAGGGTCCTGGGATCGAGCCCCCTGCAGGCTCTGCAGAGAGCCTGCTTCCCCATCTCTCTCTGCCTGCCTTCCTGCCTGCTTGTGATCTCTGTCTGTCAAATAAATAAAATCTTAAAAAAAAAAAATAAAGCCAGTTCCTCAGTTGCACTAGCCAGACATTTCAAGTGCTTAGTAACCACATGCAGCTAATGGGTACCTTAGTGGTCAGTGGACGTAGTGCAGAGAGTTTTACTATATAGATGAGAGGTGGTTATTCCGATTTTTTGCCTAATAGGTATTCTGAGGAAGAGATGCTGGAAAAAGTCTTAAATCTAAAGAAGAGAGGAATTTCATACCAGGTGACTAGAACAGGGGATGAAAAGCACATAAAAATTATTATGGGAAATTTTATCATGTCATTATCGGATATTAGAGATAAAGGCCATATCTAAGCAGTATCTTGGATTTAAAAGTCATATAAAGAATCTGAAATCAGAGTGATACCAGATTTCGTAATGGCAGCATTGGAAGTTGGAAAAGAGACTGAGTATAGAATTCTATGCAAATAATTTTCCCTCGGAATTTAAAGTCATTCTTCTAATAGTTGTTAACTAAGGGTTGAATAAAGACATTTGTACGTATTCAGGATATCGGTAAGATTTAGCTTTTATATATCAGTTCTCAGAAATCTACTAGGACTGTGTCCCACTGAAATGAGAGAGTAAACCAGGAAAGGGGGAGATTTGGGATCCTAGAAAGAGAATGTATCTCACGATGTTGCGGTTTCAGGGCAGCACAAACTCTTTAACAGGCCTAATGCTGTCAAGTACAGACCGGAATGGAGGCAAGAAATTTCAGAAGGTGTGATGTGTGTATATTTGGGAGATGTAGGAGTGGACGAGGGGGAAACCCATAGAGCTGACAGATTATCTGAGAATTTTGATCATGTGAAGAATTGAATCAAAGGATTGTGGACACTGCTGGAAGAATTACCAAAGGATATAAAGACAAAAAAGAATACCAAGGAAATAAAAACAGATGCAATTAGTAACCCAAGGAAAACAAAAAGGTTGCTTAAGAAAGGAATCAGTACCATATAACATTGCTTGCTCACCAGTGTCCATTCCATTGTCATGTTGATATCTGTCCGGTATAGATTTGATCAGAAACAGTTACACTATTGGGAAAATGTGGTAGGTTAGTGTAGGATTGAGGGTGGAACTTAAAAAAACAAAATCCTCACCTGTGTGTGAGAAAATCAACTAAGTGATATCCAAAGCTGATAGGGCGTATTGTGAAGTTTTTCAGAAACATGGAAGTCATACTGGGGATCACCGCCAGGAAAACAGACAGTTCTGAGATTTGAAAATAAGAAAAATCTTTAAAAAAAAAAAAAAAAAGGTTGTTTTGAGAAGTAGAATTGGGGATAGATGGTGTCATGAAAAGCTTGTGAGTAAAGAAAGGAGTCTTCCGCCGCACCTGCATTTAATTTTAAAACAATGCACATGTGTTACTTTGAAAAGAATAAAAGTGGTTTGGAACATGAGAGAATATAGGATGTATTGCCCGTAAAATTATAGAAATTTTAGTGGTCGCCCTTGGCAGTATTGATGCTTGGGCCAGATAATTTTTTGCCCAAGAAGGGCTCTGCTATGGGCTGCATCCCAGGCTTTGCAGATGTCCCAACATTCTTCCTCCAGTCCTGACAACTAAAAATGTCCCCAGACATCGCCCACTGTCCCCTGGGAGACAGCCGCATTTGAGAACCACCGATTTAACGGATTTAAAATCTGTTATTGAATGAATCATTGCTATACATAAAAATGCTCTTCAGTACTGGTGTAGTGCAGGAAACAACGGCTTCATTACCCAGAACTTGAACCTCATGGCAGATGAAGTGTTCAGCATTCTCTGGGTCCTCTTGCCAGTGTGTGGCTTAGCCCCTGGCTCGTGGCCCGGGTAATTCAGGGCTCACTAAAAAAAGAAAGGACTCAGGAGGAAATTGCAGCTTCTCTGTTACGCTCAGTGGCTTCTGAAAACATATTTTGGATTTTTTGCGTTTTCATGATGGTACAACTTGAATTTCTCTGGGGTGCAAATGTTAATCATTATGGCAACTTGGGGAAAATCTTGCAGGCTTTAGATATATTTCTGTGGTCGCTCGGCTGTGGGACAGGTACAGGATACATTTCTCCTCCCTTCCTCCCACAGCATCCTTGGGCAAGTTCTTGGTTCAGTTTTTTGCTAGTGTTTTCCCGTAGAATTTACAAAGGAAGTCGACGGGAAAATGGTTCCTCAGATTTTTTGATGTGGATGAAACCTCATAAATTTAATACCCTCATTTCACAGCTGAGGACTCTCTGGTCCAGAGAGAGTTTCTTATAATTAATTGGGAGCAAAGTGAGGCGTGTAAATCTGCCCTTCTTTTTTTTCCCTGTAACTTTTCTTTTTCTCTTTTGATACACTATTGTTAAAAGTAATACTACTGCGTCATGGAGATGGAAGGGGGTCAGGCAGTAGGTCAGACGTCTGGCATGTTGTGTCAGCATTTTCACACAGTTCGGGACTCTGAGCATCGTGTGCCAGGGGCGTGAGCGTGTGTAAGCTTAGAGAAAAAGAGTAAGATCGCGGCTGGCTCAGCGAGGGGACCCCGGGCTCCCGCTCGGGAGAAACTCTGTGGGTTGTCTGGTGTTTTGGAGTAACCCCTCCTGGGAGTGGGCCGGCCACCTGCATGGCCAACTTGCCTCGGTGGCCTCCTCTTTCCTCTGTCGGATGGGGCATTGGATGGGGCATTCGTGCTGTCCCTTCCCCAGCGTCCTGGCGCTGTGCTGCACCCGTCCCCTCTCCTGACCACCCTGAGAGTGTCATCTGATGTTTTTAGAAACCTCAGTGCCCTCTTGCCTGCCTTTGTTGCCTCTGGAGCCACTCAAGCTGCAGATCCCCTTCTCTGCCTTATCGCCTGACTTCATGGGCCAACAGGAATGCTGCCACCTCTGTGAAGCCTCTCTAGATTTCTTCCTTGTAGTGAGCATGGGCAGAGAAGACAATGTGGTTTCTTGTCATTCTGTCATCTGCTGTCCTCGCCATCTGTATCAGTGGCCGTTATTTGCTCGTCGTTCCATGATTTTTGAGAGATGTCTGTCCCTAGATGCCAAGGATCCCATAACCCCCGGATTTCCTCCTACTTCTCTGCATACCTGTGTCTCATCGACATCGCCTCCCTTCAGCGTTCTATCTTCAGCTAGCCGTCTTGAGACAGGGGTTCTTTGCAGGACACTTGTGCCCCCCAGGGGACGGCTGGTAACGTCTGGGGTCAGTTTGGGTGATCACAAGGAAGGGAACGGATGTGTCGATTGCTACCAGCATCTAGTTGGGGGAGCCCACCGCTGCCACTCAGTGCGCAGCGCAGCCCCCCTGCGGTGGAGTTATCTGATCAACGGCGATAGCCGTGCCCGGGGTGAGAAACCTGGCTTTGGACATTCCCCGTTCAGGCGCGGAGCTTTTGAGATCCTGGTTATGGGATGACTTCCAGACTTAACTCTGCAGCCGTGCCCTCTCCTGATGGCTCAGACTGGGGTCCTTCCATGGATAGCTAGGATGGGCGTTTCAGAATGAACATACAAAAAAGTCTTGCTTTTCTTCTCTTCAGTCTGCCTACATCCTAGGAAATGGCACTACCTTCCAAACTGTTGCTCAAGCCCTGAAGCTAGAAGTCATGCTGGGTTCTCTCCTCCCCTCCCCATCACACATGCTTCCCCCCACAACCCCTCACCCCCACCCCATAGGTCCACTAGGTCAGAATGTCTTAGAACCCTGTACACTGTGTTTCATGCCAGCACTGTGTGAGTTGCTGGTGGTTCTCTATTGAGCAAGGGCTTCTCTGGATTTTGTTCTAAGCATGACAGGAGTCCCTGAAGGGCTTTTTAAATGGCAGGACAATCACATTTTCTTTTCTCATTAACTCTGGTGCTGGGTGAAGAATAAGGTGTAGTGGGGCCTGTGTAAGATCAAACTCCTTTCCGTGGGCTGTGAGGTCCTCTTTGACCCGGGACCAGGTATTACTGACTTCTGGTGCCCACCCCACTAGCCCTCCTCCCTCCTTCTTGCCAAGGTGAGTCTGAGCACAGGACCCTTGCACTTGCTGTGTCTGCATTGTGCCCTCTCTTACCCCCATTCTTGGTCCCTCCTCAAAAAATGCTGCCCCAGGCCTCAAAGTGAGTAAACTCCTTGCCATGGTCACTGTCTCTTCTCCCACCAGCTGGAGTTGCAGTAATTCTGTCATCCAGCATGACCTCGTTTTGCATTTGCTTTCTAGTTTCTAGTCCCTGCTTTTCCATCACCAGGTTCCCCTGCCTCTCCCTGCCGAGATGGGAACATTCCACAAGGCCAGGCACCGTGTGTCCCTAATACCAGAACCGCAACGAGCATTGTTTGCATTTTCCGCAAGATTGAATGAGCTGTTGTCAGTAGAAACTTGCTGAGTTGGGCTGAATGTAGAAATACCTGTGTTTTCAGTTAGCATGCTTTAGGAGGGGTGGGAGAAAATGGGTCTGGTAAGAGCTGAGTGGATTTTTTAGTTCTCGACATTCTCTAGTAATAGGATCGTAATTGCTTGCGCGATAGTAAAACCGACCAGATTGGTGTGCCTTGGCTGGGGAATGAAGCTGAGGAGTCCGCGATGGTGGTTCTGTGACGTCTGACATAGTGATTCTTCTGGTTTTGTCGATTCCCTGATTCTGATATCTGCTGGCCTGTGGAGTGGTCGACGGTGTACTTCAAGGTGTTTTCATGGATGCTCTTGCCTTACTTGGTTATTTTTCATTACCAGGTGACTGAAGACAGAAAACAGGCCTGGAAATAAACCCTCCAAGGAAGAAGGGATTTGCTTACACTTGGCTCTGAGTAAGTGAAATTGTAAAATGGATTTCTTATTATGTAATAAATATCCTGTCAACTTCTTCGTATTTTCTGTGCTTAAAAATTAAATGTTACTGTATTGGCTTTAAGTCCTGGAAATGGTGATTTCTCAAGATTTCTTGTAACAGGTGATTTTGCTAGCCAGAAAATGCTGTGTGTCTGCCCAACACGCTCCTTTTAGTTGAGCTTCTGGAAGTCCGAGATTTTAGGAAAGAGAAATGGAGATGACTGTTAAAATCTGCATGCATTGCAGAGAAGTATCATTTCTGCTCTTGTTTCCCAGATGCATTTGAGGCCCTTCTTTGCTTTGGAAGGCTAACTTGTGACCAGCAAGGGCTTCTGCCACGCGCCCCGTTCTTGTTTGTTCTTCTCAGTATGTGTGTGTGGACTGACAGGCACCACGTAACCACTTGTGGACCAGCCAGGGTCTTTCAGAACCACCTTGTTGGCACGGCCTGTGACGGCGGCCTCTACAGGTGTGTTTTCCCTCGTTCTCAGCCCCACCTGGGCTGTCCTTAGAGCAGAGACAGTCCAGAGTCCCGGAGAACAGGCCTCTGGGGGCCTGGAGCTCTCTTGTGGCTGCTGCATCGCGCGGTCTACAAAGAGGCCAGGCGCTCTCTCAAATCAGGGACGTCCTTTTCAGAGCACTTGGTATGAAAGATCTTCAGTCTCTGGGATGACCGTTTGTTCAGTCTGTTACCTCTGGAGCATTGGGGCGTATACAGAGATGTGGGAGATGTGTCTTGTATGGGGGGCGAGGCATTACGTACGCATGAAGTGGGGGGGCGTGGCAGACAGCCGTGGTGGGAATGGGTGTCCCGGGCACAGTGTAGACGGTCCCTGCTGAGGGAATTCTGAGCAGCACTCTTTTAAAAATTTTTATTTATTTTATTTTTTAAAGGTTTTATGTATTAGCAAAAGAGAGAGCATGTGCGTGCAGGAGCGGGGGAAGCGCCGAGGCAGAGGGAAGAGCAGACTCCCGGCTGAGCAGGAAGCCTGATGTGGGGCTTGGGGGTCTGGACCCTGGGATTCCAGGATGGTGACCTGAGCCGAAGCAGACACTTCAGCAGCTGGGCCACCCGGACACCCCTGAGTTCTGGGCAAGGCTGTGAACAGCACGTGGCCGAGCAGCTGAGTAGGGCGGACGTTCCTCCTGGAAGCAAGACTCTGCGTGTGCGGGTGGCTGGAGTATCGATACATACGGAAGAAGTACCATCTAGGCGGGGACTGACGTTGTGGGCAAAGGAGAGGAGCCGGGAACAGCAAAGCTTTTTTTTTTTTTAGATTTTATTTTATTTATTTGACAGAGGACTAGTGAACACGAGGAGGGGGAGCGGCAGGCAGAGGCAGACAGAGAAGCAGACGCCACGTGGAGCAGGGAGCCTGATGCGGGGCTTGATCTCAGAACCCTGGGATCGTGAGCTGAGCCCAAGGCAGCCGCTTCACTGACTGAGCCCCCCGGGCGCCCCAGTCCATTTTGTTTAATAGGGGAAAGTTGCTAAAGCAGCCGCGGAATTGGGGATGGGTGACGGGGTGATGGGGGAGCAGAGAGGGCGCGAGGGAAGGGCGAGCACTGTGGCCCGACGGTGCCTACGCGGTGTTCGAGGGAGACTCTGGCTCTTAGTGCTAGGACTGCCCTGTCTGATCGACCTGGACGGCCCCGAGGGCTGCAAGCCCATCAGTAACGGAGGGACAGCCTGTAGACTGAAAGGGCGCCGGAGGTGCTCTTAGAACCAGCCCGCACGGGGCAGAAAGAAGAGTAAATTGTGACAAGATGGTCCTAAAACACGTGTGTGCCAGATGTTGGCGGCGCTTGGTCACACCTTCCCTGAGACGGTTCACGGAGGGGACGCGTGCTGGGGGTGCTCTGGGCTGGGTTCGCAGACTGTGCCCCCGCTCCCGCGGTGTGAGTCCTTCCGCCAGAGCCATCCGTGGACTGTTGTCATACTAGAGCCTCCCCACCCGCCCGCGACAAGCACCAGTCTACTTCCCGTGTCTGTGGGTTTGCCCGTTCGCGGGCGTTCTGTGGAAACTTTGGTGTCGTTCGCTGTGTGTTCTTTGGGGCTGGCTCCCGTCTCCCGGCGTAATGTCGTCATGGTCCCTCCCGTGTGGTAGGACGCATCTGCGTGCCATTCCCTTGTCTTGCCGAATACCGTCCCATTGTATGAGTAGGGCCCCGTTCTGCGTGTGTGTTCATCAGTCACACAGTCGCTTTGAACGCTGCTGTTCCGAATTGATGTGCCTCGCAGGAAGTGGCAGAGACAGAGCTGGGAGTTCCAGAGCCCACCCCCCACCTTCCTGAAACGGGGGTCACCGGCCGAGACGCTGTGCTCTCAGAGGGGTCGATGGACGCCGGCCCCGTGGGCCAGCTGCAGACCTTCTCTGGATCTCACCAGCGTTCACGTGCACTGTGTGTGTGCGTGCTTGCATGCTCACGTACAGGTGTCTCGCACGTACACGTTCATGCAGCCAGCGCCATAATCTGACACGCTGTTACGTGACCAGCGGAGCCCCTCATGCTGCTGCTTTAGGTCACCCTCTCCAAGGTCTGGCCACCCCGGGTCTCCGTCTCTGGAGTTCTGTCGTCTCGACAGTGTCACAGGAATGGAATCGTTCAGAGACTGCCTTGAGTCCCTTGGCCTGAAGTCCTCAAGGTCTGTCCAGGCGGTGGGTGTCCGCCGCCACCGAGCTGTACCGCCGTGTGGGTGTCCCAGAGCTCGTCGTTGCAGCCACTCATCCTGGGGCGTTCGCGGGCTTTCCCGTTGGGGGCTGTTACAGGCAGCGCTGCTGTGAACATCTGTGCATAGGTTTTGGGGTGGACCAGATGCGTTTGAAGTCCCCAGTTTGTTCCTCGGGCAGTCCTGTGAGATCAGTGCCTGTGTTGGGGTCTGTGGACCAGACACAGAAACGATGCACAGCGAGGCCGTGGGGCTAAATGGGTCCCATGGGGGAGCGGGCGGTTGCAGCGGCCTCCAGCTGGCCGAAGCCCCTCTCGGGCCACTGTGTTCAGAAGGGATGGCCGTGGGGCTGGGCCTCCCTGCCTTCAGATCCCTGTTGACTGTGGAGAGTGAGACCCCGCTGGCCACCCGCAGGGAGCTGGGCACTGAGCTGTGCCCCTGGGGACGATTGCCTTCTTGGGCAGGCACGGTGGCCACTCAAGGAGCAGAGCCCAGCCAGCGGCGAGCTGCTTCCCTGTTGGGGGACCGCTGTGTATGGGGAAGCCGTGGCTCCAAGAGGCAACTTCAGTTCCTTCGTCAGTGGGGCCATTAGGAAGCCCAGGGGCTGTCGTTAGCAGGCCGTGGGGGTCAGGCCCACGGGCTCTGCCGATTGCTGCAGAGAACCACCAGGTTGCACTCGCTAGGACCAGCCATGCAGCCGCGCTGTCTCCAGGAGCTGCCTTCTGGGGAGGCCTGCTCGTTTCCACAGCGGGGGTTGGGGGGCGGTGAGTGCATCGAAACGCTGAAAGATGCGGTTCCCTTTGCCTCGCGTGGCTGTCGCTGTTCCCGGGAGATCAGAGGAAGGGGAGGCACGTGGGGCCAACCTCAAGTCCGCCAGCTCTGGTCTCCCCTCTTGATTTCATCAGCCAAGCCCTGGGGGACCTCTGGAAACTGGTTAGCGCCTTGGAGCCTCAGTACAGTGGGAAGTTAATCCCTACTCTGCAAGTCCTTTGGCACAAGACACTGCGGATTGACTTGTAGAGTCCATGTGTGTTCCCGCTTCTCCTTCTACTCTCCCCCTCCCCACCCACAGCCTGCAAGTGATTCAGAACCCTGAGATACTCAGTGTTTTCTTTTGGGCTGTATGCTGTTTGCCCAATGTGGAGGGGGTGTGTTTGTGTGTGTGTCTTATTCTAAACCTTTGACGTGTGCTTTCTCATTTATCTCCATTGCTGTCCTTCTTGCGGTCTAAGTCACAGGATGGGTGACCACTTCTCACCTGTTCCTCTTTATCCGCACAGTCCAGGAAGGGCGCGAAAGACCAGGTGCTTGTGGTCAGGGGAGCCGCGGCTCAGAGCAGTGGTGCGTTGGAGCCTGGAGGGTTGGTTACTGTTAGTGTTGATTAGGACTGGGCACTGTGGGGCGCCTGGGTGGCTCCATTGGTTAAACATCTGCCTTCGGCTCAGGTCATGATCCCAGGGTCCTGGGATGGAGCCCCACATCATGCTCCCTGCTCAGTGGGAAGCCTGCTTCTCCCTCTCCCATCCCCCTGCTTGTGTTCCCTCTCTCGCTGTCTCTCTCTCTCTCTCTGTCAGATAAATAAAGTCTTAAAAAAAAAAGACTGTGCACTGTAATAGGGACAAGACAGGGACTCTGGTAGGTCTCAGCTGGGCGGTGTGCCGTGTTGCAGACCAGCCCCATTGAAGGGGTTTCATACTAACTTAGTAAAGGTGGCGTCCCAGAGGGTCTTCCAGCAGCCTCGGAGTGTGCGGTGGGGGTGGCGTGGGATGTTGCCGGGCTTGTCTTACTGTCTCATCAAAAGCAATAAAGCTTCACAAGTGACCTTGGCACCATCGCTTCTTCATTTAAAGGCATCAGTTCCGTGTGGATAATCCGAGAGCACAATTGCTTTTTGTGGCCTCCGCTGATGAAAAGTGCTTGACGAGTGTTGTTCGAGAACTCAACCTGCTTTGCGTCCTCCCTGTCAGTGTGTCGCTCGAGTGTGTGTCCTGTTCTTTTCTTTCCAACACCGTTTGTCTTCACCCGCTTTCGCAAAGGCCTAGATGTGCACGTGGGGCCGCGCAGACACGGCCTTCGGGTTTTCAGGACCGCGGCCTCCTTGTGGGAAGCTGCTGTTGCTTTTCTCCAGAGCCCAGGCAAGCCGGGAATCCTGCACGCCCTTCCCGGCTAAGGGACCGAGAGTCAAGTGAGTTTCTTAACGTTGCAGCTCGACTCACACGGACGTTAATTAAGTTCTTGATGAATTAAACTCAAGAATAAACTCTTGGCATTGGCTTAAGGTTCTGGTTGTGGCACAGCCAGGAAGGGGCCTCAAAATGATGAAACGGTTCTTTGGTTTCTGACGTTTTTCAGTGCTGTCTCTTGTAATCAATCAGTATGTTGTTTTTCCAGTATTTGCTTTGTAAACACGGGTGCTTCCCAGGTGTGTCTCAGTTCAGGACATGGTTGTCAGCGGGTGTGCTTTTCCCCCAGGGGATACGTGGCCAAGTCTGGAGCCCTGTTTTTCAAGCCGTGGGGGTGGTGTGTGGGGACGGGATATTGACATCTAGGGCTGGAGGCGGGGAGGCGGACAAGCACCCTCCAGGGCCCCGGACGGCCTCCTCACGCCTCCCCACACCTCCCCACACCTGAGAGTCACCTGGCCCAAGGTCAGTCGCGTTGAGGTCAGCTGGTTTGGGACGCGGCTCTCAACTTTGCATGTGTAAACTCCAGCCCTCTCTAGTGCTGCCTGTCGGCCCTGGCATGGGGCTGAAGCACCACGGTGGCACGTGGCATGCGTTGGGCCTCCCATAGGGACTCCAGTGCTCAGTATGACTAAACCTGGAGAAGAAGGCGGCTCTAGGCCTGGATTTCTGTTCCTAAATTATGTTTTTCTTTGTATTAAAAAATAGTTTTTTCCTGTGATGAAACACACATGTCATGTGATACACTACCTTAACCACTTTAGAGTTTCAGCGCAGTGTCATTACCTTCACTTCCTTGTGTGACTCTTTGTCGTCTTCCCGAGTGGAGACCCTGCCCCGTTGAACACGGGTGCCCGCCCGCCAGCCCCTGGCACCCACCATTCTACCTTCTGTCTCTGTGGATTTGCCTGCTCTCTATACGTGGCATCATAACAATGTTTTTCTTTTTTTTTTGTTTTAAAGATTTTATTTATTTACTTGAGAGAGAGTAAGAGAGAGAGCATGAGAGGGGAATGGGAGAGGGCGAAGGAGGGTCCCCGCTGAGCAGGGAGCCCGATGCAGGACTCGATCTGGGGACTCCAGGACCATGACCTGAGCTAGGCAGTCGCTCAACCAACTGAGCCACCCAGGCGCCCCCGCATTTGTCTTTTTGCGTCTGGTTTATTTCAGTCAGCATCGCGTGTCCCAGGTTCATCCACGTGGTGGCATGTGTCAGGTTGCCCTTCCTTTTTGCGCTGAGTAATGCTCTGTTTTTTGTAGAGACCATGTTTGGTTTATCTGTTCGTCCCTTGGTGGATGGTTGAGTGGTTTACAAAGAAATAATTCAGAGTGGGATTCCCTGTGACTGGCTCGTCATTGCTGTCAGACAGAGCTAGCCAAGGGCGGCGGGTCCTCGTGGTGCGATTGTGCTGTGCCCACACAGAAACTGCCAGACCGTTCCTGCCGCGCCCTCAAGTGCTCTTAACACAGCCTTCTGCTGCCTTGGGAACTACAGGTGGCCCTCCATTGACAGGTTTGGACCATACAGGTCCACGGAGATGCAGGGGTTTTTGAGTAAGTATAGTGCAGTTCCGTACATTTATTTATTTTCTCTTCCTTATGGTACTCTCTCTCTCCTTCTAAAGAGGTGTGCTTATTTCAGAGAGTGAGGGAGCGCGCACAAGCCAGAGCAGGTGGAGGGGGAGAGGAAACCCTCTCAGGCAGGCTCCCTGCTGAGCCCAGAGCCCAGCGCAGGGCTCCACCTCACACCCCCCGGGCCCGGCCCGAGCTGAAATCAGGAGTCGCAGGTTCTGCCCACCGAGCCCCCCGGCGCCCTTCCATAGCATTTCTTCATGGTGTTTTCTTTTCTCCAGCTGACTTTATCGTGAGAACACAGTATGTAATACAGGTCACGTGCTACACGTGCGTAAACTGACTGTTCATGTTGTCTGTAAGGCTCCCGGCCATTTGGGGGCGGCCGGAAGTTTGACACAGATTTTCAGCTATTGGGTTGGGGGGTGGGAGTCCCTAGGCCCTGAATTGTTCGGGAATCCACCATACTCTTCTGAGATGAGCTTTATACGTTTGTTGCACCTGTTTAGCTTCCAGAGCAGGAGCCGTGGAGGTATTGAAAGCAGTCGAAGAAGTTTCCAGAAAGGCACCCCTGCCCTCCCACTTCCCACTATGCACTCTTGCAGTGGGATCTCCTTCCTGCCTCCTTCCCCTCTCTGACAGGGGACCATCCCACACCTGTCCTTGAACGGGCTTTCTTCTTCCCACCTCCTGGGACCTCCCTGGGGCTCTGCGTGTATGCTCTGTGGAGGCCTTTTTGCAGTCAGCATGCTGCGATCTTTACACGAAAAGGTGTTTGGTTATTCTGACACGCAGCGTCTGTCACTGCACAGGGCTCAGCACTGGGCTCTGACTTTGTCCGGGCCTGTTACCTCTCGCAGTACTCACCCAGCGCTCATCCCAGTGCTCTCTCCTTACTGGAATGGCCTTGGAGCCGCCCTAAGTGTCTGACTGGTGACACGCAGCAGTCAGAACGCATTTCTTTGACGTTTTAGTGCGAAGTAGGACAGCAGAACTGCTGGGCTTTATGTGATCATTTGTGCAGATGATGAGTGCTTTCCCAGCGAGCACTGGGTGCTAGGGATGGAGCGGGGCATTGCGAGGGCTGCGGCAGCTGAGATGGGCTTTTCGGTTGCCCATGGGAAGAAAGGTGGAGAGCAAGCGCAGAGCTCGCCGAAGTAGTTAAAAGCCTGTTGCAAAAGCCAGAGCCTGTGCAGCAATTTACCTTCTTCACAAAGTGCTCCCGTGGCATTTTAAGTTCCTCAAAATGACGTCTGCTTTTTTATTTCAAACTAATGAAATAAGACACTCTCACCCACTTGTCGTTTTGTAAATCTAAAGAAAAGCTTCCTTTGTAGGGCAGGTCCTCCCAGCAGGAGGATTTTTCTGGCTTAGACAGTGGGCTGCATTTAATCTATATTATATATTGCTGATTAATTTTAAGTATGATTTTAAATTTTAATTTATGGTTTCTTTTTAAAATTAATTACATTATTGGGTGCTTTCATTATTTCATTGAAAAGCCTTCCTGTCGGAGGCATCGTATTTGGCCTTTAGTATCTTCTCTGTCTGCTTTAAAGACATTTCTGTGCGACCACATGCGATTGGGTTTACAAAATACGGATTCCCCCTAAACCCCCAACTTATAGTTGCAGACGGCACGTTTGCCGCTGAGTCCTTTTCCCAGTGTTTGCGTCCACGGAATATTGTCATTTCATGCTCTGTAGCTATTTCTCTTTGTCAGAGGATGTAGGGTAGGATATTAATCTTGTATGAAATTCAGATAAGTAGGGAGCAGATGGATTTATGGCTCTGGAAACCTCTAAACTCTGTAGCCGTGGGGAGTCGTTAACCTGTGAATAAAGAAATTCTGGACCGTGGCTTGCAAGGGCTGGTGTGACCCGATGGGCACAGAATCCATTACCTTGTCTCAGGTTTGGGCTTCCTGCTGTCCTGTCGCACTCAGGGCTTCCTCCGGGCCAAGAAAGAGTGCCGAGTCATGTACTCCACATGAGCCTCCCGAGCTGCAGGCAGAGCTACCCCGCATCTCGGGAGCTATGGGGGCCCCAGGGGCCAAAAGAAGTTCCCGGGTCTTTTGTCTCCAGAGGCTGGGGAGAGTGCATTGCACCCTGTGTCGGGCACGGACAGGTGCAGGAGAGGCCCAGCTCTAGCTTTGAGGGGACCCTCCTGGGTGTCTTAGTAAACCTTCAGTAGGACTTCATCAAGAGGACAAAAGCTTGTGCAGGTCATAGTGGGGTGCACTGGGTCATGTGGGGATTTTGGGAATGGCAGTGACATCATTCTGTGGGACCGGAGCTGATGGCCGGAATGTACCATGAATGTGCCAGATGCCTAGACACAAGGAGGTCTGGTTGGTGACTGGGCTCCCAGCACCTTGGCTGGGACACACTTCATGTAGGATTATGGAGGAAGGGAGGGGGCTCAGGTGAGCAGGCAGCATCTCGTTGCCCCGTATGTCTGAGAGTCTCCAGCAAGAAAGAACTGTCCTGTCTAGAGAGTGCAAAAGCAGTTTTTTTTTTTAAAGATTTTATTTATTTATATGAGAGAGAGAGACAGAGCATGAGAGGGAGGAGGATCAGAAGGAGAAGCAGACTTCTGCTGGGCAGGGAGCCGGATGCAGGACTTGATCCCAGAACTCCAGGATCACGACCTTAGGTGAAGGCAGTCGCTTAACTAACTCAGCCACCCAGGCACCCCGCAAAAGCAGTTTTGAAAAGGTTACCCCTGGGTTGCTACAGCCAAGTAGGTGAGTACCCCCAGACTGCCATGACCCCCGCTTCACTTCATCGGAGTGGAAATGCCCTGTGCTTGGCCGTTTGAACCGTCCTGGAGAAGGACTTGCGTGTTATGTGTGCGTTCGTCATTCACAGCCTGTGCTAGGTGGGCGAGAGCAGCTTTCACCAAAGGTATGTTTTGAACAGCTTCATGGAGACATAATTCACCTACCATCCCATTCATTCATTCATTCATTCACTCAGAGTATCTGACTCGATGGTGTTTGGTGTATTCACAGAGTACAACCGTCCCCACGATCTTAATTTCAGTACGCCAGAAAGAAACGCCGCACTCCTTAATAGCAACTCCCGGTCTTCCTCCCCGGCCCTCGGCAGCTGCTAGTCTGCTCGCTGTCCCTGTGGACTTCCCACTTTGGGACACTTCGTTAAATGGAAGCAGAGAATGTGTGGCCTTTTGTGACTCGCTTCTCTCTCTGCATCATGTCTTTGAGGCCCAGCCATGTTGTAGCACGTATCAGAGCCGTGTTCCTTTTCAGCCAGATGATGCCACTCTGTCGTATGGAATGATCTCCCCATTCCTCACTTCACGGAGACTTGGGTGGTTTCCGCTCTTTGACCACGTGAATGATGCTACCGTGAACAAGCCAGTACCAGTGTTGATGGGGATGCCTGCAAATGAAGCTCTGGAGGACCCAGTGAGCTGTTGCCTATCAGGATAATATAGGAAGGTTTTCAGGATGCCAACGTACATTTTTTTAAAGGTTTATTTATTTATTTGAGAGAGAGGGAGAGGGAGAAGCAGGCTTCCTGTTGAGCAGGGAGCCTGTCGTGGGGCTCCATCCCAGGACCCTGGGATTATGACCCGAGCTGAAGGCAGACGTTTAACGACTGAGCCAGCCAGGCATCCCCACAAATGTACATTTTAAAAGTTACTTTTACTGTGGTACTGGGGTGGCCCAGTCAGTTAGGCGCCAACCCTTGGTTTCTGCTCAGGTCATGATCTCAAGGTTGTGAGATTGAGTACTGCATTGGGCTCTGCACTCAGCACAGAGTCTACTTAGGATTCTCTCTCCCTCTGTCCCTTTACCCCTGCTCACTCTCTTTCTAAAATAAACAAACCTTTTAAAAAAAAGGTGATTTATTATTCTTATTTTTTATTATTTTAGGTTCTGGGTGAGATAAGTATACTTTTAAATGCATTTGCATCGTTTTGGCCCCCCCCCCCCGCCCTTGTCCGTGGGTTAGTTTCTGCTCAGATATTCATGTATGAGTGTGCTCTGTCTGGGAGTCAGGCTGGGTCTGTGTCTCCATATTTGGGCAGGTATCAGGAGTCCCTGCTGAGGTATCATGACACCATGATAGATGAGGCTGGTCATCTAGACGGCTCCACAGATCTTGCTAGGATGAGTAACTGAAGTAGCTATCAACCATTTTCCTTTTACCCAAATTTGAAAGTTTAGGCCAATCTAAATGCCTTCCAGGCTCATAGTTTTTTCATTTATTACATGTAGATTTAGAGTAAAAACTCTTTGAATAGCATGACACTAAAAAAAAGGGAGTTTTTCCTATTTTTCTGAGCGTAGAATCTCAGATGTTCTGGTGTTGGTTTGAATGTGCCCACCAGGTAGTTACTCTTCCGTTGAGGTCTACAAGAAGCATGCGGGGATGTTATGTTAGCCCAGTGAAGACCTTCAATAACCTAGAGTCATCTCCAGCAGAACTTTCTGTGCGGAGAGGGAGCTCTTCATATCTGTGTTGCCGGTGGGGGAGCCACGAGCCCCAAGGGTCTCTTCATCACGTGAAATGAGCCTTGTGGGCCTGAGGAGCTGAATTATAGGTTTCATTTAATTTTAATTTTAATTCATTAAAGATTACATAGCTGGAGACCTGGAAACCAGTGTCGGACCTAACCCTTTAGAATAGGGTTTCTCTGCGTGGGTGGTTTTGCATTCGCCACCCCTCCCCCTCCCCGGACATCCAGCACTGTCTGGAGACCTTTGGGATCTTCTGACCCGAGGACAGTGCTCGGGGCATCTAGGGAGCAGAGAGCCGGGGTGCTGCTCAGCAGCCTGCAGTGCCCGGGACGGTGACCGACAGGGTGGCTTGGCCCTCAGCATGTACAGCGCCGTGGTGGAGAAGCCCTGCTTCAGACTCACGGGGCCGGCGTGGTCCTCGGGGGTGCAGCCCCTTCTCATGCGTGCAGACGTGCGGCTTGCTCGTGGGGTCAGGTGGGGCCGAGGCAAGGCCATTGAACCAGGCTCCACCTCCGCGTGGCTTGGACATCGAGTGTCGGAATAAATAGAAAGTCCATGTTTGTTAGTGGGCAGACCAGTAACACAGCGGCAGTCTTACCTGTTCCAGTGGGTCCTGCCTTCAGTCGTTCAATGATAGATGGTCATCTAGAGTCGAGCTCTCTGCCTCTGCGCTGTGTTCCCTCAGATCCAGTATAGGGAACCCTGAGCCTCAGCTCCGCACAGCCCCACGCCCCAGCATCAAGAGAGGGGCTGCGGTGCCCAGAGACGCCCTTCTCGCTTTCAGATTCGCATACTCACCTCTCCGAGACACCTAGAAAGCATTTGGAAAGGCTCTCTTTTACAAACCAGTCTTGGCACTGTTGGGCAAAGGCCGAAACCATTCATTGGATAATCGCAGGGCCACTCTAACTTCCCGTGGTGCGGTGGTGAAATTCGTGGGAGTGCTCCCCGGTAAAACTGTCCCAGCGCGCACACCTTTGGAGGGGGTCCCCCACTTCCCCGGCTTCCCAAGGCCCCACCCCCCAAACCAAAGGGCCATGGCGAGAGGGGGCCTCGCTGTGGAGACTCAGCGATGTAATTAGTGACACACACGTGTTTAAGCGTTGCCGTGGAGTATCAGGCTGGGGCAGGCAGGAGGGAAGCCCCAGAGATGGAGGCCTGAAATGGGGCTCTGTTGGCGGGGCAACGTGGGCCGAGATGCTGCCGTTCACACAAGAGCCGTCCTATGTCCGAGTACAAATGGGTTGCCTGTGATGGGATGCAGGGGCGGCCTTGGCAGCGAGACCACGCCGGGCATAATGGGACCTGAATTGGCCATTTTCTTTTTGGGATCCTGCAAATGTTTGCGGCATCTATCGTCCTGAGGAAGCTTGGACGGCTTGCCAAGCAGATAATATTGATGGTTAAGAAAAAAAAAAAAAAGGAAAGTGAACCCATGATGCTTCTCTTCCCTGAAAATGATTTTTATCTTGTTTGCAAAAACCAGAGATGGAAGTAGGACAGATGTGTCAGCAGCTTCCGAAGCCCGTTATCCAAGGAGTTAAATGGCAGTCATTCAGAGCAGCAAGCTCTGGCACTCCCCAAGAAGCCCCAGGGGATTTTGGATCTTATTTAATCTAAAATTCCTTGAAGCAAAGACTGCAGGCATTTTGTTATGGTTCCAAGCAGTTTATTGTGTTTCTTCCCCCCCCTAAATATTTGTGGATGTGTGAATGAGTCTGTGTGCTAACCACAGGAAGTAAAACCACAGGCAGGGGAGGGGGTGTCGGCTGATTGCTTTTCGGCCAAGAGTGGAAGCATCTTGGTAGAGCAGGATCCTTCTCCACAATGTGATGCAAGAGGCTGTAACAGATCTAAAATGGGCCCCGACGCGTCCCCGCTCAGGGCTCTGCAGATGCTCAAGGCGTCCTCACCAGCCCTGGCTTTCAGTTGGGTTATGATGGGAACTTCTGCCCCTGACTGAGGGGAGGGGGGTAAGCAAATTCACTGCTTTGAGGGTGTTGATTGTACTTCTGTGACTGACCAGCCTTCCCGTTTCTTGCATGGGCGCTTCCTGATGGACCTGGCGCTGGGAATGGGGATAGTTGGATCGGCTCTCGCTGGCGCGTGTGAGCTGAGGCGGCATTCGGAAGCAGGCGCTCCTGCCAGGCTGCCGGAGGAAGGGACGGAAGCAAACTGCTGGAGACGGTTGTCCCGTGACACAGCCCACGATGCCCTCAGTGTGTGGGGGTTCTGGATGCGGGCGTTGGATGTGGGGATCCCCACACGGCCACTCTTGGGGAAAGTCTTTGCTCCTAGTGAGCCCCGTGGGAGACAGACATGCGCACTGTCGTGGATGAGAAGCGGGCGGTTTGGGAATGGAGGCTCGGGTATAGCTCCGCGTTCTCCCCCCACGGCCCGCCTGGTCGTTGCACCGTACCCCTGCTCTGCTCTTTCCCCCGGAGGAGAGCGGAACAGGAGCCCGGAGCCCTGGCGCTCAGCGGGATCAGGAGTGTCTTCAAGAATGTCAGGTGCGGGGACGCCTGGGTGGCTCAGTTGGTTAAGCGGCTGCCTTCGGCTCAGGTCATGATCCCAGCGTCCTGGGATCGAGTCCCACATCGGGCTCCTTGCTCTGCAGGGAGCCTGCTTCTCCCTCTGCCTCTGCCTGCCACTCTGTCTGCCTGTGCTCACGCTCTCTCTCTCTAACAAATAAATAAATAAAATCTTTAACAGGAAAAAAAAAAAGAATGTCAGGTGCGGAACACAGACGGACAGACATGGCTGAGGGCATCTTACCTGGGTTCGCGAAGCCAGAGCGAGCCAGACTGGGAACTGGCTCTGATGGAGCCACTCAGATGGCCCATCTGTCCTCAAACCACTGCTGATCCTTGGGGTGTTACAATTCTCCTTAATGCTGGGAAAATGATGGCACCATCCATCTTGAGTGCCTAGAAATTGCAACACAGTTAAGTTAAAATTTTAAAGCCCTCTTTGCTGTGAGACCTGACCTGGTAATTATTCAAAAGAATTTTCATTTTATTTTTTTAACCTTCTGGAAGGCCATCTGAGTAAGTCTGATTCATGTGCACATCCACAGTTCTTTTTTCTTGGTCTCTTTGGTGATGAGGCTTGGTTCTACCATTTCTTGTCCTCCAGGCTAACTCAGGAGGGGCAGAGTTCATGCTTTGCCCCAGAACGTTTCAGGGATTCAGCTTTCTGGTGAGGAGCTTTTCAGGACCCTGATTTTCACAGAGGGGGAATTTTTCCATTCTGCTGTAGCACTGGGCAGTGTCAAAAGATACTTTTGGTTGTCCAAATTGGGGAGGTGCTGCTGGCATCTCGTGGGTGGAGGCCAGGGAGGCTGCTCAGCACCCTGCCTTGCCCGGGACACCCCACTGCAGGGAGGGACCCCATCCCGCCAGAGAAGCCCTGCTCTGCGGTGCTTCTCATTTGCTCGGCACTGTGGGAAGTGTTTTCCACCCACAGCTTGTCTCGTTGGAGAGGGCCAAGTCCCTGTCCCGTCGAGATGTGCAGGTCTCCGAATTCTGAAAGCAAATTAGAAACGTGAGAGTCATATCCAAGGAAACCTACTGTCCACAGAGCAAATGAGAGGGCCTGAGAGCTGGCGGAGGCGGGCCTCCCAGCGCATCTGAGTCCTGTTTCTCCTTCCCTTGTTCATTTAGATTCTTCCAAAGTTCCTCCTGAAGGCTGCGGACTCGAGGCTGCCTCTCTGATTTCATTTCTTCCCAGTGCAGTTTAGGTGAAGCTGGAGCATACTGTTCCCTGAGGAGGGATTAGGAGAATCAGGCCCCGCCTTTGCTAAAGAAATGTATCAGGAAACTCGAGCATCTTTACGAGAACGCGGCTAACCATTTCCCACAGCGCGGTCAGGGTGGGAGGCCGGGCAGCAGACAGTCGTAGCTTCCCTTGGACAGATGGAGTGTTGTTGCCAAGGTCCCCGCGCGCACAGACACGTCCTTAACGAAGCTGCTTCAGAACTACGAGCCTGTGTTTCAAGAGCGTGCTCGTGGTAGCTTTAAGCGAGATCCCCCCATGTTACGGTCCTCTTGTTGGCCTTGGCCTACATTACATTCATGAGGCCTGTGAGCTGCTTTGCACGCAGCCTGCTGATGCGACCCACTGGGAGTCGCATTCCCAAAGTGGCCACCTTGGCAGAGGGTGATTATTTTCAACGTGTGGATTCCCTGCTTTCTGTTCAAGTGTTGTCGGCGGACCGTACGCAAGAGTCCCTTATTTTCGTACAGATGTGGGTGTATGTCCTTCACCCTGGTGATGGTCTTCCTCTGCACGAGCATAGAGGGAGGGGACCTTTGTGAACTCAAGATTTATTTTGAGAATCTTGCTTGGTGTTTGCTTGGTGGGAAGGTCACTTGGCGGGATGGTTGGACGGCAGCGTGGCGTGGCAGCTTCAGTGAATGGGGACCCTGTGCTTTTGCTGTTTCTCTTTCAGAGAGGGTAGTGAGTAAAATCGGACACTCAAGTGATTGCATTGCTTAAAGATTGGGACAGGTGTTGCATAGGCAGTTTATTTACATGCTTGCTCGCTAGTCCCTGACGGATGCAGTCTTAGCTTGTTAATGCAGAAATCGTCAAACATACTCAAAGCGCGCAGAATATTTCCTCTATTTTCCCGTGTATCTGTCACTTGGTTTCAGCTGCTGTCAACATCTGTCCCTCCCTGTTTCGTTATTTTTTTGTAGGAAAATATAAAGCAAATCTCAGACACCACGTCCGTCACCCGTCAGTGCATCAGAATGTGCCTCCGGTAGAGAAGGGTTTTACTCATGCGCACACACCCCATGATGCCATTCTTACCCTGGGGCAGTTTCCTCAGTCACCGTAACAGAGAACCACAGACTGAATGGCCTAAACTAGTGGAATTCATTCCCTCATAGCCCAGGAGGTCAGAAGTCCAAAACAAAGTGTTGGAAAAGTTGGTTCTTTCTGGAGGCTCTGAGGAGGAATGTCTCCCGTGCCCCCTCCCCACTTTTGGTGGCTTCGCGTGGTCGTGGCAGACGGCCACATCGTCTGGGCTCTGCTTCTGGCCTCCTGTGGCCTTCTTCTACGCGGCTGTCTCCAGAGCCCTCTTTCTTTTCAGAGACGGTAGTCACTGGATTCCGGGCCCGCCCTCATCCAGGCTGGCCTTACTTTTAGTTCCATCTGCAGAAGACTCCATTTCCATCTGTGGTCACATTTGCAGTCCTGGGGGTTAAAACCTCAACCTAAGCTTTCAGGGGACATGGTTCAGCCCGCTGCGGTGATAGCGTGTTCGCTGCCCTGACCCACCCGCACGGACATGCTCCTTGTGGGCATCAGCTCCCAGAAATCTCTGCGGGGGCGTGGTAGGTCATCCCCAAGTGGTTCCCTCTGAGAGGAACTTTTACTGCCACCCCATGCCCGGGAGGGAAGCGAGTGAATTTTCTCTGGGTCACACTCTTGTGAACCATGGAGCCTGGCTGGCTGCAAGTCCAAGGACACTGGTCATGGTTTGCCTTGCAGGTTCATGAGAAATGTTTGCTTGAGTTTTTAGAACATAAGCTACGTGCTGGGTGATTGTGTCTTTTGGTAAGGCCTTATAGCCACTCCTTTATGTATACTTAAGGAAGTTGTTGCCAATTAAAAAAGTACGGAAGCTCTCCTGCCCCCTAGTCCGTGATTTTGCTTTCCACCGTTGCATTTACCCATGGTCGACTGTGATCTAAAAGCAGATGGTCTGGGGCGCCTGGGTGGCTCTGTCATTAGGCGTCTGCCTTTGGCTCAGCTCATGATCCCAGGGTTCTGGGATCGAGCCCCAAATCAGGCTCCTTGCTCAGCGGGAAGTCTGCTTCTCCCTCTTCCAGTCCCCCTGCTTGTGTTCCCTCTCTCGCTGTGTCTCTCTCTGTCAAATAAACAAAATCTTCAAAAAAAAAAAAAAAAGACGGATGGTCTGACAGTAGGTCGGAAGGTCAGTAGTCTCCTGATGCTGTGTCATCCATCTCAACTCCTGTCACCATGGGCATTTTGTCACCTCCCATCATCACGGGAGGGATGAGTATAACACAGTGAAACATTTTAAGAGAGAGATACCACATTCCCATAAGCTTTATTGCAATATATTCTTACCATTTTTAAAAAAGATTTTATTTATTTATTTGACAGAGAGAGACAGCAAGAGAGGCAACACAAGCAGGGGGAGTGGGAGAGGAAGAAGCAGGCTTCCCGCTGAGCAGGAGCCTGATGTGGGCTCGATCCCAGCATCCTGGGATCATGACCCGATCTTAAGGCAGACGCTTAAAGACCGAGGCAGACGCTTAAAGACCTAGCCACACAAGCACCAGTTGTTGTTTCTTTTTAAATGACTATTGTGAGCCTCTTCCTCTGCCTGATCTGTATGCATTGCACAAACCATGTTGTGTGTACAGGGCTTGGTGCTCTGCACTTTCGGACACCTGCTGGAGCTCTGGGAATGTAATCCTTACAGATAAGGGGGAATGACTGTACTATTTTTAAATGAGGGTTTTACGTATATTTTAAGATTTCAGCTAAGTATGTCTTTAGTGCTTTTCTTTGTTTATTTAAATATGCTACCTTCAGCCATTCTTCTCGTTTGTATACCGCCCACTGATCAGAACCTCTGACAGTGGCTTGGTGTACTTACTTTTCTCCCATTGTGATCGCAAACTGATGCTTGCAGATAAATGAATCTGCTGGGTTGGCGTGCCTAGGTCTTACTGATGGGTTGAAAATGTGTTTGTTTATAACTTCAGGTCCTTTGGATTTTTAAATTTTTCATTATAGCTTTTTGTTTTTTAATTAATAATACACTTTATTTTTTTAAAAGCAGTTTTAGGTTTACAGAAATCATTTTTTTTAAATGGATGTGTTTATTGGCAATGAACTTAGCTATCGCCTTAGCTATATTTACAGTATCATTTTGAAATAGAACTTTTGCTACAATCAGGATAAATATTACCCTGAATTAAGCCATGACGAGGCTCATTGTTTGGATCACTGGCAAGGAGACCGAGCCTTTCCACTTGGGATGAGTCATTGGGATTTTCTTTGTGTCTGGGGAGCTGCCTGGATTCCTCCTCGCACACACATCCCTTCACATTTTAAGTATTCTCTGTGCTCTTGTCTCACTCCTCATCTCTGGTGGAGCTCAAGAGTTCTTTCCAAAAGTTGCTTTGAAAACTATTTCTTCTTGGGAGTTTTTCCTTCAGAAAAGGATATGAATGAGGCAGCCCTTTGAACTATACACAGTGAGCCGTATGCTAATTTTCGTGTCCATAACATTGAAGAATCGTTAGCTAAGCTTAGTATGGGCTTAAAGTGTCTCTCCCCAGGTACTTACCAGGTACTAAAGGGACAAGGGCAGTGATTAATGGGGAAGAAACCCAGCAGCTGGCACCGTGGGGGCCACGTTACGAGGGTTAACCTTGCCAGGAGCAAGGCGCGGGACACCGTGTTGCCCAGAGAAGGACACGGTATCACTCCTGTGGTCTTCCTGCCCAAAATGCACCTGACCAAGAGAAGAACTGGATAGCCCCAGACTGAGGTGCGCCCCGCAAGACAGCTTCTTGCACTTGTGCCCAGTGTCTGGTCGTGACTGGCAAAGGAAGGACAACAGAGCGTATCGGGGACTAAATGTTGTTTGCTTCATTGTATCCCGGGTGTGTTGGTTCTCTCTTTGGATCACTGCTGTGTTTATATCAGATGTGAACATGCTGGGAAGCCGGGGGAAGGGCATATCGGAACGTTGTATTATTTCTGCATCCTTTTGTGCATCTAAACCGCTTTCAAAGTAGAGTTTTTGTTGTAAAGGATCATTTTAGATATGTCTTTATGTGACTCACGTTTTTGTTGGCATCACCGTAACTGTGTATAGTTCTGGTTCTTGCCGAGGAATGTACATCGGTGTTATCTTCCTGTGGCGGTAGCAGCTGAGACCTTCCTTGGTTTAAACAAAATGCCGTGTCTGTAGGACTAGGTTTGCATTGGAATTCTGAGCACTGACTTGTTTTTTGGGAAAATAGGTTGTATCATGTTTCTCTCCTTAGGAGAAAGGTCACTCATGTTCAAAACACAGGATCTTCTAAAGACATTTGAATTTGGGGAGATTTTTTCTTTTTTTCCTCTCTCTCTCTCTCTCTCTCTTTTTTGCTTTTTTATGAGAAGGGCTATTTGGGGGTATTCTGAATCTAGGTTTTAAATCACTGCCCTTGTACTGTTCTGTTTGATCTGTGGTGTTGTCTTCAACCTCACAGAAGGGGCCCTTCTTTGCCATTCTTAGAAATCCGGAAGAAACCAATGAGAAGATGGAGCTTTTGAATGTTGGTTGGCATAACCCTCAGGGGAAGAGGGGCTGTGCCCCCCGCAGAGACTAGGCGGCTACCCCCTAGTTATAATGGTGTGTGTGGTGGGGGTTGTGAGGAGGGGCGTGGTGGAAAAGCTGGGTTGGGGCTCGAAGTGACCCAGTGTGGCAGAGGCTGAGTGGGTCCAGCCTGGGGTCTGCCATCCCTGCTAGGACTCTGCTGCTGGGGACTCCTGCTCACTCCCTGTGCCCTTGACGAGAAGCTCCATCCAAGTTTTTGTGTTTTTTTTAAAGATTTATTTATTTGACAGAGATATCACAAGTAGGGAGAGAGGCAGGCAGAGAGAGAAGAGGGAGCAGGCTCCCTGCCGAGCAGAGAGCCCTATGCGGGGCTTGATCCCAGGACCCTGAGATCATGACCTGAGCTGAAGGCAGGGGCTTTAACCCACTGAGCCACCCAGGCACCCCTCCATCCAAGTTTTAAGTCTCGTTTTTGTGCTCCGGCAAAGAATAATCTTTCCCCTGGTATATCGGCATTAAATGGAGTTCCCCGTGGAAAGCACTCAGCACAGTACCTGCCCCTGGTGCTGTAAACGCTGAGCCATCTGATGATGCTCTCTTCTGTCATCGTGTTATAATGCGGAAGATGCTTTTGACTTGCTCGGTCTGCTGTCTATCTTTCTTTCCTCAAGTGCAGTGCTCTGTGCCCTAATTGACTGCTTTCCCTTGTCTCAGCTAATTGAAGCTGTCTCTTCGTATTGACATATTTGATATTTTTAAAATCTTTGTTATTCTGAAAAGTTTTCATTTAAGGATGATTTACTCACTGCTTGCTTTGTGCTGGTTGCAGTTCAGTGGTAGGGGGGCGGTTCAGTGATGGGGGGTGCATAGAGCAGCTGGTCATCAAACATCTTCTGGAGTGCAGACTGCCCGGATGGGAAGCAAAGCTGTACCTTCCCCATGTGGGGAAGACCGTGACTGGGCATCCTGCTTGGCGGTGGTAGATCTGTGGGGCTGCGCCTGCCTACTGGAGAGTAAAGAAGGGACAGTGGAGTGAGGCCAGGGGTGACGAGGACGATGTTGCTGGAATCCAGAGGAAGGCATCTTTCAGGAAGAGGACAGCGTGACCTCCTAGGGCCTGTCTGGGAAATGGGTCCTTTGGTGCAGGTGGACTTGAGGAAATGCCACGGGGCCAGGGGCTGGGAATCTGCCCGCTCATTTATTAATGAGTAAAGCAAAGCCACTTGCTCACCAGAAGAACAGCTTTGATTTTATCTTGGAATTCTAAACTCTTGGATAGGAAAATAAAGTAAATTTTCTACGAGATGAATGTGTTTTTTAACTGTTCATTCCCTTAAATATCTTTAAAGTTTCTGTCTGTTGATGCAGATGTTTACTACTACCACTGGCCCCACACCCTCCTCCTCCTTTCATTTATTTCCTTGTGTCCACTTTGTTTACTGCCCGAGTTGTTGACTTTTTTTTGCCCAGCACTTACCACATGGCATTTAAAGAAGCAACGTGATGTCACAGCTCCTTGTGGTATAATAAGGACTTTCTGTAGCCAAGGCTTCTCACCGCTTTGGTTGCTGATAGAGAAATCTTAAACCATGGGCTGTTTATTCTATAGCAGATCAAAGTAGCTACTAAATCATAAAAATGTTCGTGTCTGGTCACATAGTTTATATGCGATAAAATGTACGTAATGTCATTTTCTTTTGTTTATTTAAATAATTATTTGAGAGTGAGAGCGAGCGAGCACAAGTTGAGTAAAGGGTAGAGGGAAAAGCAGACTCTTTCTGGAGCAGGGAGCCCCACGTGGGGCTCGATCCTGGCACTCCGGGATCATGACCAGAGCCAAAGGCAGGCGCTTAACCTACTGAGTCACCCAGGTGCCTGTAATATCATTTTAATTATCCATAAGTATGTAGTTCAGTGGCATTCATGTCAGCTCATTTTCTTGTGCAGTCCACCATCTCAACCTGGAAGTGTTGCATCATCCTCCCAAGAACACTGTACTCATTATGCAGCAGCTCAGCCTTCCAGGGTCTCCCTCCCCACAGCCCTCATAACCTCTGTCTTCTGTCTCCATGAACTTGCCTATTTGAGGTCCATCATCTAAGTGAAATCCTGCAATATTTGTCCTTCTCTGGCTGCTGTGTCTCCCAGAGCATAACGTTTTTAAGGTCTGTCTGCGTTACAGCTGATATCAAAATTTCAGTTCTTAATATGGCTAAGATGCCACCGTATGGCTACCTTGCATTTAGAAGAACGGTTGGCACACTGCCCACGTTAGGGTCTGGGATGTGGGGGGCACAGGCACAGTGCTCACGGGTCTGTCCAATTTACGTGTTGTCTTATGCTTCGTGGGAAAGATGTTTCCCAAGTTTCTGTGTAGGTGGCTTGTTTTCACGCCCAACCTCTGAACAGGTCGATGGGGGGATGTGGTACATCATCTCTTTGAAATTCTCGTAATGGGGGTGTGCCTGGGTGGGTCAGTTGGTTGAGCGTCTGAGTCTTAATTTTGACTCAGGTCATAATCTCAAGTCCTGGGATCGAGCCCCATGTTCTCAGGCACTGTGCCCAGTGTGGAGTCTGCTTGAGATTCTCTCTCTCTCTCACTCTCCATCTCCCTCTGACCAACCCCCGCCCCCCCCCCCCCACGCGCACACACACGCACACACTCTCTCTGAAATAAACGTGGGACGCTCTGGTGATGGAATTGCTGTCTGGCTAAGTCAGACCAAGTAAAGGCATTCATTCATTCATTCATTCATTCATGCAGCCAACGTTCACTGAACTTGTATTACAAGTTGGGCATCATGCCGGCCTGGTTGCGGGCTAGCCAACTGAGCCTCCTGGAACCACCTCCTGGTGGGAGTTTTTGAGTGTCAGCACTTGCTGGGCTCAGCTATGTCCCTTCCCTCCATCCGTCATTACCTTTTCTTCTCAAGGAATTCGTACTTTGTAACTTCAGGGAAAGGGGTTCATACTGTCTCTGTATATCTGATCCAATGCCTTTTAAATCTGTTTCTCTTTTGCATGAGAACTCCCCTGCCATGAAAAAGCATGAATTTAAGAGTGAGTCTCTGTGACTGTTTGTAACTGGTTTCCAAGGACGGTTTTTCTGGTTCTCTGGAAGTTTTCATGCAGCAGCCAGAATCTCCTGGCCTTGAGGAGAAAAGAAACGCATGAGTCTGCGGTGAGAAGCGGATGGGCATCTTCCGGGTTAAGGGATCAGTAGCCGCCTCAGTTGGTGTTACGTATCACTAGGAAATCAGGGCACATGGGTGTGAAGGTGGAGGGAAGAGGAGGCTGTGATTTTTCTGTGCTCTGTGTCGTAGAGAAATGGGGCACATTGTCACACTTTAAATAGTGATGAAATAGGATGCACAATGACAATTGAAGGTTCAGGACAGACCTGAGGAGGGCCAGACCTACTTCCTATCTTGGCCCCGTCCTCGGTCCTGCTCATTAACTGACACCCAAGCCACAAACCTCTGTGAGGCCCAGGGATGTCTCCCTGGGCTGGGCAGTGTGCACTCGGGGCTTAGCATGGCTGCATCCCCCAGATGCTTTGAAAACCCTCTCCAGTGCCACGTGTTGTTTTCTCATGAGCTCTACTGATACAAGATCCAGTCCACTGGAAGAAGGGACAGAGGGGTGGTGGGTACTCATGCTCACCTTTTGGAACTGAAGACCACCCCAAGTAGCCCCAACCTTGACCTGCCACTGAGATCATGAGATCTGGTGGGAAGAGGTCTAAGACCCCGTGGGGGACCATGGGAAAGGCTCGCCCTCATCTGTTCTAGGGGTGAGTCCTGGGTATCCAGGCTCAGAGGTGTGGCTTACTCCCCCCACCCCCGCCACCTGTCTCACCCTGCTGGCACCCATTTCCCACCTGACACTCCCCTTGCACCCTCCCTGCATCCAGTGCCTGTATTTCCCTACCGTATACCCAGCCCCTTCCCCAAGCCCACCCTCTGCCCAGGCCCATCTTCTGCCCTGTACCCATCTCTTTCCCTCCTTCATCTCCCAGCCACCTCCCCCCATCACTGCGTTCCCTCCTCCCATGCCCACACCCCACCTGGAGTTCATACCTAGAGCACCCCTCTGTCCCCCCATACATGTTGCCTTCCCATACCCTGAGGAGGACACAGGCTGTGGCGTGAAGCCCGTCTATCACCTTGGCTTCCTCCCAGGAATTTCCCACCAACCCCTGGGCTGCCCTTGCCCCATGTTGCAGAAAGTGCTCCCAGGTTGGGATGTTACTGGGACGGGATCAGCAGGGAAGGTATTGCATGGAGCACTGGGTGTGGTGCATAAACAATGAATTCTCGAACATTGAAAAGAAATTTAAAAATAAATAAAAATTAAAAAAAAAAAGGATGCAGAAGGGTTCTGGAGATGAGGGTGTTGTGTGCCTGGTATGAGCTTAGTCGGTCTCCGCGTTGAGCACTGAGTCTGTCTGGAATTCTCTCTCTCCTTCGCCCCCTTCATCCCCTGCTTGCATGCGAGCACGCTCTCCTTCCAAAACAAACAAGAAACCCCCAAACCAGCCCAAAAATGGGATTCAGGGGGCCATTGGTGTGCACTTACTCCAGGAAGTGTATTTCTTAGGGTGTGGCTTTCCAAAAGGCGCCCTCGCTGTGCGGCTCAGAGTCGGGGCCTGCAAGCGGCAGAGTGAGTTAGATGACAGTTCGCGGAACAGGGCATGCTCCCAGCAGAACCGTCCTGAAATGCCAAGAAACACCTTCCAATAACCAGCTCTAAGGATCTTTATTTTAAAAGGAACAGAGTGGCACGTGTGGACACATTTTTAGGCAGAGAGCAGTGCATTTTAGTTTTCAGGATCCCTAGGAAGGTAAAAAGGCAGTGGTTTGATAGTGGTGTGTGTACTCATGGTGCTTAGTCTCAGGGAAGTTTCTCTTTGAACGTATTTCTTATCGAAGCTGCTCTGCCTGTTCTGATCGACTCTGGGATTTAGAGGAATTTATCCGTAGCCGTCTCTGTGGTGGGTGTGTAGATAGGAGCCGGTCGTTTTGGAAGCTAATGTCTTAAGAATCCATGAGAAATAGATTTCCACCTCGAGGGGTCCTTGCCTTGGTCTTCTGTGAGCAAAGAGCTTCCAGCAGAATGCACGTTTTGGAGCCAAATATGTCAAGGAAGATAGGATAGTGGTATATCAAACTATTGTTTAAGCATTTTCGTCAGCCCACATCCTGATTTAGGACAGAAAAGATCTTTCCTCAGAATCACTAAGCTGTGCTTGCTGGGGTGATTTTATTTTCCCGCTTCCAGTTATCAGCATCTCCTGGCCTCCTTCCAGACTTCCTCCTGTCCCTCCAGGTGCCCTGATCGGCTTTTAGTCCATCTGCGGTCTCACCCTTTAAGTAGTAATCCAAGAGGTTTCAAAACTTGGACGTTTTTCTGACCACGGTGTTGGCTACCAGGGCGGCAGGGTCCTGGCTTCAAAGGTTTCCAGAGCAAAGTTACCACCGCATCAAATGCACTTGACGATTGTAAGATGTAGACACATCGAAACCAGACGGAACAGGGGCCAAGGGGAATTCCCTCTCTCTGATCTGTCTCTCACCTCTGAGTTGTTTACCTTTTTCTTCTCGCCTTGGTATTTGCAGACCTGTGCTCTTCTGTGAATGAGGCTATAGAAATTACGCTTTGGAGCAAGAACCAGAATCACTCTGGGAGCCCCTGAATGGCGAGGGGGCCTTGCGCATGTGCCGTCGGCAAGGTCTCCTGGCTGTGAGCTGGGTTCTCCCCTCTGGCCCGTGACCGGCCTGTGACATCCGTACCGATTCTCATCCCTGCCTGACCTGCTCCCACGAGTGGCTCGCCCAAGGCCGTGTTGGCCTGGCAGAGGATCCAGTGACTCCTCTGGTGACCGTTTGCTCGGTTCGTCATTAATAAGGTGAAGCCATTGAATTACAGGGTGATTCCATTTGGTGACAGCATGGTGCCTAACAGCTGTGCTGATAAGAGGGAACTCATTATTTGGTGTTTGAAATGTAAATACTTTTTTGCCCAAATATTAATCTTGTTTCAGTTTTTCAATTTAGAGGGTTCATATAATAAATAATTCCCTTAATAGAGTCCCTGATTGCATCGCTCCTCACCATGACGAGTTAGGTGTCCTTCTGTTCACTGTCCTGCTGGCTTTAGGAAGAGGGAGTTGCAGATGAAAGAAAATTCTTAATCATGACTTGAATCCCTAGGGCATTTTAAGAATTGAAAGCCCTCGGTGCGAACGAGCACAGCTTATAAATTAAGGTTATTTTTCTTTGTACGTGCAGCAGCCCTCGGTAGGTGGCTACCAGCACGTGTTTGCGGGGGCGCCAGATTTTCACAGCTGAGGTTCGGCTGCGGCGGCCCGTGCGTGCCGATGGCCACCTCACAGCTGAGGACGTGTGACGCCGTGTTTGGAAGCACGCACCATGAAGTCATGCAGTACGTGTGCAAGATGTGGTGCCTGGAGTTCTAGGTAGTTCTGTTTTAATTTTGAAACTGTTTGCATCAGGGCGCCTGGGGCTCCGTCAGTTAAGCGTCTGCCTTCAGCTCAGGTTGTGAGCCCAGGGTTCTGGGATCGAGCCCCGCGGTAGGCTCCCTGCTCTGCTTCTCCCTCTCCCACTGCCCCTGCTTGTATTCCCTCTCCTGATGTCTTTCTCTATTGAGTAAATAAATAAGATCTTTAAAAATAAACAAACCTGTTTACATAAAGCCATTCTCTTAACCTTGAGAGCTAAAAATCAAATTATGCAGAAACTTGCACCTGTGGGGTTTTTCCCTCTGTAGATTTGGTGACATTTTACCATTCACCTGTGCTAAGTGGAATGAATTATTTTTTGTTTGTTTTGTTTTGAAATGAATTATTTCGTAAACAAAATCACAAGGAGACACCATAGCCTGTGGAAGGGGACAGACTGTTGCAATCATCACCGTCACCATCAATGTCACCGTGGGAGAATATCGCAGGCAAACGTGTGCCTTCGTTATTGAACAGTAGGTGTGAAGTTTTGAAAACAACAACAACGACACAACTTTAAAACAACTAGAGGTGGTGTCACTGTTTCCTTTTCTCGAGTTGTTTGTGACGAGTAGGGAAGACAAGAACTTTGTATAATTAATTATGCGACAAGCCAACCCTCTGAATCTGAGTATCCATAGAAAACAAAGGGTCATGGGGCACCTGGGTGGCTCAGTTGAGCATCGGGCTCTTGATTTTGGCTCAGGTCGTGATCTCGGGGTCGTGAGATCGAGCCCCGCGTTGGTGGGCTCTGTGCGGAGTGTGGAGTCTGTTTCTCTCCCCCTTTCTCTGTCCCCCCTCCACTCTCTCTCTCAAATCAGTAAATCTTTGAAAACAAACAGGGGGTCCAGGAAGTCAGCCATTCACCTAGACTAAGCTCTCAGCAGGGTGGATGGGGCCCCCTCGGGCCGATTGGTGGTCCCTGGAGAGACTTTGGTTGTTAAGGGGACCAGGGAGGATGCTTCTGACATCTGCTGGGTGGAGCCCGGGAAGGGCACTCAGCCCTCCAGTGGAAAGGACGGCCCCAGCACAGATCGTAATTCCTACGGTGTGTGCCTGGGGCACTGGTCCCTTCTGCCTGCGACAACCCAGAATGTTGGCAGACATTGCCGAACGTCCTCTGGCCCCACAACCACCCTGGTCGGGAACCATTGCCCTAAACTCTGAGGTCCCCTGTTGAATGCTCTGCCCTCTCTTCTTGGTCTCTGGATTCAGGGGCGTGTTGATGGCTCCTAGAGATGGCAGGGCTGAGGGCAGGAGTCGAGCCCTGAGGTTCTCCATCCTTGCTCACCCAGAGTGCCACCCGCTGACACAGCCCTGGACCTCACTTGTTGTCTCTGGAGATGCTCACACTTGGATCGACGAGTCCGGTGAGAGGTGTAGATTTTATATTATTTTAGATGTCACTTTGAAGTCGCTCATGGAGGCTGGTGGTCATGCGAATCACGTGTACATGAGACGTGCGGAAGAATGAAAAGTCATCAGAAAACTCCTCCCGGCACAGAACCTGTCTGCTGTCACTCCAGGTGCAGAAGGCTCTCTCCGACGCATGGGTCGTAATCCGTGCTGTGCCCCAAGTAGTCCCGTGGTCCTGTTTGCTCGCACTTTAAGCTACACGTGGTGCAGACATCCACGCAGGCAGAGAGCGCTGATGCAGTGCTTGCCTGTCCTCATGCAGTCCCCACCCACCACCCCTCTGGGGAAGATTTAGGAAGGTGCTGCAGGACCGGGAGGCCTCATGGCCCGTGGTTTCCTGTGACCATAATCGGGGCCACAGTACCTCGTTATAAGTAGCTGGGTGGAGGCTATACATTTTTAACATTGGTTCTCAAATATTCATAAGGAAAAAGTCATATGAGACTAATTATTAGGGAGGAGAGCTGAGACCTAAGTGGATGGGAGATTAAGGGGAAAACAAGGTAGAAAGACAGACCGTAGGAAAGGAAGACCCATCTTTTCAAAGACCTGGACTTGAGGCATTATTTTAGAATGTGAGTTTTATTATCTTTTCAGAGGATCAAGGGCCTCTACCATTGATGTTCTTAAGACCCTATGGAATTATTCATTTTTAATTTCTTTATGAAACTGTGTATACATTTTTCCTTCCAGATATCAACTAGGAACAGCGGCGAGTGCCCACTCTCTCACAGTCCTCCAGCCCACATGCATACTCAGCTGCCCACAGACCACTGTATATTCTAAATGCCAGAAGCCACAGACACTGACAGAATGCGTTTTTTAAAAGAAAGAAATGCATGATATGCCCAACATTTATGGAAAATGTTTCAGTCGAGCAATCCTTGAGTTACAAGCGCCCTTCAGGAATTGTCTGGTGGAATAGCCCTTGGCATAGCCTGGATCCTAGAGGTGTAGGCCCAGAGGTTTTCCTAAAGAGCAAGCCAGGGAAGGAATTACAGGGCAATCCTAATCCTGTCTCTGAACAGTGGTCTCCTGTGTGTATGCTGTTAATTATTGCCACCAGTAGGGCTCTAGAAATCAAATAGTTTGTGTCACTGTTCAGTGTGGATGGAATTGTCTCCCCCCCACCTCCCCACACCCTGAAAATACATTGGAGTCCCAACTGCCAGCACCCCAGAATGTCACCTTTTTGGAGATAGGGTCTTACAGGCAGAATCAACTTAGTGAGGCAGTTGGGGCAGGCTCTGATCCTGTATCCTGGGCCTTATAAAAAGAGGACATTTGGACATGGGTGCACGTGAGCACAGAGGTAGCCGTCCACGAGTGAAGAAGGCCTGCAGCAGGTCCTCCCTCCCTCACCCCCTGAGGACGCCAAACCTGCTGACAGCTTGATCTCGGACTTCCAGGCTCCAAGAGCCGAGACGGGAGGCCTACAGCAGATTCTCGCAAGCTGGATCTCCGACCTCCGGACTCCAGAATGCGACGGGAGACATTTCTGTTCAGCGTCCCAGCTTGTGTCCCTTTGGTCTGGTCACCCTGTGAAACTAAGACACTGGTTCTAGCCTTTCCCTGTCTTCTAGTCCATGAAGGGTACCCAGGATTTGTGTGGCAGCCCTTTAGCCTATGGCAGTGGAGAGGAACAGGAATATTGCTCTTCCCTTAGCTTGATGCCTTCTGCAGAAACTCTGTGTCCAGGTCAGGGGACGTTGTGAGGTCCTGGCGGTTCGGTTTTCATCGTATCTTTTCAGGAGAACCTAATTCAGCCTGTAACATTGTGTATCAGACAGTTCTGTGTTCTTCTCGTGCGGCATGCTGCCGGGTTCGGCAGAAGGGCCTGGCTGAAATGGCTGCAGGAGGGGTTTTCTGAGCGCGGTAGAGTCACTGCAGTGAACAGGCACAAGGGGGTCACAGAGGCACGAGAGCAGGTGTATTCCCTTGTCAGAGGTAGTGAGCCCTGGGTCTTCGAGTTTTTATGGACAAGTCACTTGATTTTCAGAAGCGTTCTCTCAGAAGTCTCCACTGTTGTCTTTCTTCTCTCCCCATTCCCATGTGTGGCTCTGACCATGTTACCACTCATGGTGCAGCCGATTCAGTGCCTTGTTTGTAACTCACAGTCGATTTTTGGTTCTAAGTTTCCCCCAAACTGACAAAAACCAGAAACCAAGCTGCGCCTGAATACGTTACAGATCTTGCTTGCAGATAAGAGGGGCACCCCTCTGTGATAGAAGGGCGCCTGGGTAGCTCAGTCACTTTAGATGTCCGACTCTTGGTTTTGGCTCAGGTGATGATCAGAGATGTGAGATCGAGCCTCAAGGTGGAGTCTGCTTGAGACGTCCTCCCCTCTCCCCCCAAACCACAAATAAATAAAAATTTTTAAGACAAGAACATGTGATTGACAAATGATATCTTGATTAGAAAATAAAACACATCAGGGGCACCTGGGTGGCTCAGTGGATTAAAGCCTCTGCCTTTGGCTCAGATTATGATCCCACGGTCCAGGGATCAAGCCGCGCATCAGGCACATCAGATACTGGAACGTGAGGCAAAGAGGTTCTTTGGTTCTCTTCATCTTCATCATTTGAGACGTAGCAGTAACACCGCACAGGTAGCTGGTGGCCTGGGTTTTGGAGCAGATCCCGGATGCAGTGGAACCTGGCAGTGCGGGTGCAGAGTGGATCTCGCTGGGAGGGAAAAGGTTGCTCTCCGTCACAAGCTGGGTGCTCGGTGTGCACTCCCAGACATTCGAGGTGGAAGACAGACAGACGCTGTGGACAGATAATGTGGGGTTTTATGGGGCCAGAGCTGGACGTGAGTCTCCAGGAGGAGTCCAGTTAATGGCCAGTGCTCTTCCTGTAGACAATGTGGAGAAGCCTTGGCACGGACCTTGTTCCTCTTTCCTTTTCCCGTTGGGGCTGCCTGGTGGGTAAGAGCGGCCTCAACCCTCTTGGGTTCACAGGAAAGCAGTAGTTGTTACTAGAAAATCAAGCGTGTGTTTGCCTGCAGTCCTCGAGCTGCTCAGAGCCCGTTTTGTCCGAATGCGACTGAAGAACTAGCACACGAGGACCAGCTGTCCTGCACCTGCCCCGTGGAGCATGGCACAAGCCGGAGTGCGGGAGTAGCTGCCGGCCCCGGCAGCGGTCTCCTTTCAGTAATGGTCATGGGCGCTGGCCTTCTCGGGGCATGGCTGATGCTTCCTTTGTGGGGGAATCCCTAAAAGGGAGCGGCACTCATCTCGCTGGCACTGGTGATCACGTACGCACCCCAGAGAAGCGTGGGGGAGAGGAGAGACCCCAGTGCGCTCTGTGACTCTCCACTGTCGGTGGACACATGAAACCCCGTCCGTGATGGGAAATCAGGGCAGGCTAGGCTATGTTTCTTTCAGTGGGATCAGGCAGGGTCACTAGGATTTCATCTGATTTTAACTACCTATGGTGCAGGTCGAGCAGGACGTTGGAAAAAATACTACAGACAGTGGTATCCTCTTTTGTAACACAAGGAGACTCTCTTCACCACATAGGTAACGTTGACGATCCTTTCTGACCACTGATGGAAATATTTGTTGACACATACTTACTTACTGAGTCCTTAAACCCAAGAGGCCCACAAGCCTAGCTGTTGGACTTAGATCCGTGGAAAGCCATGCTACTTCCTGGAGTGGTAATGAAAGAACGACGTTGGGTTTTGATTCCGTGCAGCCAACACTTGCTGGGGCTCTCGTGTGTATCATGCACGGATGGTCACACCAATAAAGGGAACTTAATTTTTTATGGGATTGGATTGGCTAGGACAGGCCTGAACACGGGCAGACCCCTGACTGTTGTGGGAGCAGAGTAGGGGTCTGAGTCTGCTCTAGAAGGTGACAGGCTTTAGGAACGCACTGGCGTTCCTGCTGGGCCTTTCCAGAATGGAATTTTCTCCAGAGGAGAAAGCAAAGGTTCTCCTTGGTGGAGGGAACAAACAAACCAGTCAGGACATGTGGACTCAATTATTTGTACATGGGGGATCGCTGGACGTTTTGCTCAGTAGAGGATGTTGTCATAAATCCATGTTACTTCTGGCGTTACTTCTGGCGGTATTAGAGTCCGAGTCTGGGAGAGCACATTAGTGATGGACTGTCGCACAAATGTGGGGGGTTGGTGTTCAGGGCCTGGAGGGCGATATCCATGCAGTCAGTATTATGCACCCAGCGAACCTCTGTGCTCACGGTTGGGCCAGTGTGGACATCTGGGTCAAACAGGGCCAGGATTTGTGGCCACGTGTGGTCTCTGTGGAGCTGTTCAGGAAGGAGGGGGTGGACAAGGGTTGTCAGGAATGTCCTCCCCAGGCAGGGTACACATGAGAGTCTTGTTTTTCTCTTCATTCCATGAATAGCAAAGGTGAGGTGATAGCTGTCCAGCTTTGGGCAGCCTCTGGAGCTTGTTTCTGGAGGCAAGTGGTCAAGCCAGACCCAGCCACAGTTCCAGGAAGTGTAGCTTGGGAATGGAATCGCAGTGAACAAGGCACTGGGATTGCAGCCCGGCCTCCACGTTTGTGCCTGTGTTAGACAGAAATACAGAATATGTGTACAGGAGGTCAGAGGCATGATGAGCAGGTGATTTTCTTTTCCTCTTATTATTTTACACACGTTACCTTTCTGAGGGGGCACAGTAGTATTTGGTGCTGTGTGTGGTTCCCATATATGGAACTTTCTAGAATGCCTCATACTGGCGCTGAAGCTAAGTTAGGTGACTTCAGGACTGTGAAGCAGAGTATTCATAGCCATGAAATAGAAATTCTGGATATGTCTTCAAGTTCCTCTTCTTTTATTGTGTTTGGATACCCTCTTGCTGCTAGTTCTCTGAGCAAGCAGAGCGATTTCCAGCAACACGTTGTCTGTCTCACAAGCCCTTCTTCTTGATCTGAGAATTCCTGGCTCACGAAGCTTTGTGGTGAAGTCAAATCATGAGCAGTGACTGGTCCTGGCCACGGGGCTCCTCTCCTTTGAATGTATGGCCCTGAAGTTGGACGTCAATAAATTTTTAAATGACAGTGGACGAACTATATCGTCAAAAGGTGATTTCTTTCACACTTAATGGATGCCAAGTATTGGGTAGAGTTGGTTACAGTTACATACAAACTTACTGAATTTCAGTTCTTATAAGGTATCTGCTATTTAATGGTATAGACATTTTTTCCATTTATAGAGGTGAGGATTGTAGGTGATTTAAGTCGTTTTTGTTTCTTTCTTCCTTTTTTTCCTTTCTTCTTTTTTTTAAGCCTTCATTTTATTTATTTTTTTTTAAAATTTTTTTTATTTATTTGTCAGAGAGAAGGAGAGAGAGAGAGAGAGTGCACACAAGCAGGCAGAGAGGCAGGCAGAGGCAGAGAGAGAAGCAGGCTTCTTGCCGAGCAAGGAGCCCATGCGGTACTCGATCCCAGGATCCTGGGATCATGACCTGAGCCGAAGGCAGCGTCTTAACCCACTGAGCCACCCAGACGTCCCTAAGCCTTCATTTTAAAGTAACATCTGCACCCACAACGTGAGGTTCGAACTTACAACCTTGATACCAAGAGTCACGCTCCACCTTTGGAGCCGGCCAGGTGCCCCTCATCTCTTTCGGTTCCCAATAACTGGTTGCGGTCGGCCCGCGCGTGGAACTGTAGATGCAGAGGTTCTGAAGGCAAGCTTAGTTCCTGATTAGATCCTGGAACGTTTGTCGTTGTGCACGTGCCAGCAGTCGCTGTAAAGGAGCAGGCTCGCCGCGTGAGTTGTGGAGTGACACACCGGAGAGACCTCGGAGTAAATGAAGATTCCTTTGCTTTTCAGCAGTCCTCCGGGGAGAGAGTGAGAGCAGGTGGAAGCGCGCGCCCGCAGACTCATGCCGCTTACTGTTCTTCCACACAAACCGGTCTTTCTCCTTCAAGGGAAGCCATTTCAGAATTTCTGATTAATTCTTCAAGGGGACTCATTCCTGGGACTGGGGAAAGAGCTCATGATGGTAATGGTTTCTCATCCGTTCTGTGGTTTGCTGTCACAGACGCTGGGGGCCGGGCGAAGCTGTAGTTCCAGCGTCTCTGATTGATCTGGAACCCACAGCACCACCATGGTTTTCAGAATAATTATCTAGTGATTTTTATAAATCCGGTAAAAATCGCACTGTTTTACAAAAGCGGAAGCCGTATGTGTGGACACATATATGGAAACCAGGGACGTAACACAAGCCTGTGTGTGTGTTTGTAGACAACATTTGGAAGCCCTGGCCTGTGAAGTCTGTCGTTTGACATCTGGTACGTCCTCTCTCTCCAGGCCCATCTGAGCCCGAAGTGTGTCCCCGCACAGGAAGGGAAAGGCGGAGGCCCGCGTCAGAGCTGTTGAGCTGGGGCGTCTGTCCGAGTGGGGACAGCCCACGTCCCACGTAGGACCAAAGCCAGAGGCGCCTTTGTCTCCCAGTGGTGTGCCGAGAGAGTAAGAGCCACGCCCGCAGTTGGTGGTTGTGTCCGTCTCCCAGGACTGCCGTAACAGTGTGCCACATGCTGCGTGGCCTACAACAGCAGAGACTTACTCTCTCTCGGTTCTGGAGTGCCAAAGTCTAATGTCAGGGTGTCACCAAGGCTACCCACCCTCGGGATGAAGGGGGCCCTGGGGGAGAGGATCCTTCCATTTCTCTCTCTTCTGGCTTCCCGTGGCTGCCAGGAACGCTGGGCGCTCCTGGCCTTGCAGACACAGTGCTCCCTCCTCTGCCTTTTCTGTGTGTCTCGGTCTTCTCAGCAGCCGTGTGGGTCAGGGGCACACCCCACTCCCGTATGACTTCATCTTGATGAATTCCATCTGCGATGCCCACATTTCCAAATAGGATCTCATTCTGCAGTGCAGGGGGGTTGGGACGGCAGCCTCTGTTTTGGAGAAGACACAGTTCAACCTGCAGTAGTGGTCATCCTCCACACCTCATCCCACCGTGCCCTTCCTCTCTCGGACCCCCTCCCCACCCCCCACTCCCAGCTGGCCACCCAGCCACACATGATGCATGCCCGCGGCCATTGGACGTTTTTACAAGGCAAGCAAAGAGGTCCAGTTAAAAATTCTTTTTATTTAATAAAATCAGCATGTAAATACGACAGCACTCCCAAGTGCAGTGTTCCATGCAGGGTCAAGGCCGCTCAGTCTTTGTACACAGGAGCATAGTCAAGCGATGAGGTCAAAAGCCAGGCAGAGGCTAGAATTGACTCGGGAGACTTTTTATTTCGTGTTTCTCTGCCAGGGCTCAGCAGATTCCAGCGGTCTGTCCCTCAGGAGGGGAGGTTTGGATGATCACCGTTCACAGAGGCACGGGGGGCTTTTCTGGTATGTGCGCTTCACGGCTACGTGCGATGGACTCGGACCTTCAGCCTGGGAACCCGCTCTCTGTCACGCTGCGTGACGAACCTTCTCCAGACGACCGAACAGGAGGAATGAGCCCGGGTCCTGGTGACAGTGTCCTCTGTGGGCCCACTCGCCTTGTCCCTTGGAATACTGCATGATCAGCCACACGGCAAGGACTCTTCAAGGCCCCTGGCCGCCGAGGGGTTGGGGGGCAGAGCCTGGGAGTCCTGAGCGCAGCCCGCCCCATTCTAGCCAGAGGGGGGCAGGAAGAGGGACAGTTGTGCCCATGGGGTCTTGGTGCCTGGAATCTGGAAGTGTGTCCGTGGTGTCCTGGCTAGTTTTCTCTGAAAGATATTGCACCGTGGGTGAGTCTGTGGTGCCGGGTCAGACATCTTCCAGGACTCTTGGCTTTTCTGAGGGAAGCGTGCTGAACAACAAGTCTGCTCAAGAAGCTCTGTGTTTGCAGCGTGGAAGGTGAACCTGGACCTGGGAATTTCCCCATCTCTGCAGCGTTGGTGGCTTCAGATAGTGAACAGGAGGTGACCCAGGTGTTCTGTCCCCGAGTTCAGCCCTGGGAGATGGATGGGGGTCCTGGAGGATCAGCTCCCAGTAGCAGTTTTCTCGACAGGGAATATGATTCCGCATCATAATTACGCTCCCCAGACAAGATCCCGCTTCCTAAGTAGAGTCCCAGTTAGAGCGTGTGCGTGTATGCATCTGTCAGTTCTGTCTGTCCACTCCGGCCATTAGGGTCAGACTCGTGAAGAAGGCAGCCAGACAAACTAGAATTCTGCTTTGGAGGTAAAAAGTCTGCATTCTGTTACACAAGGTCCATAAGTAGCTTCACGCCACGAAGGGACTCTTTCGGGTAAAGGTGCTGTCCTGTGCGCTGCGAAGTGCAGCCCAGCGCCTTGAGCCTTCCTGTCAGCAGCCTGCGGAGTAAATCGGCCGAGCGCAGGGTTTACCTCATGGGAACCGAGAACTTGCCGCAGGGACGGGTCCTCTGATCTGATGAAAACTGGTGCTCGTACCGTCTGGACATGGAACTGCTGAGCTGACGGGAGCAGGGTATTCTCTGGGGGCCTAGGGCGAGGAAATATCCGTCTGGTTTCTAAGGCTGCGTGCATTTGGGAGGGAAGTGACTTACTCGATAGGCGCAGATTTTACTCTTAAAAGAGAGCTGTTTGAGGGGTGCCTGAGTGGCTCGGTGGGTTAAGCGTCCGGTCTCAATCTTGGCTTAGGTCATGAGACGGATCCCCATCTTGGGCTCTGCACTGGGTGTGCAGCCTGCTTGAGATTCTCTTTCTCCCTCTCCTTCTGAATTGCACCTGGGTCCCCCACCCCACCCCCGACTCCCTGCTGTCTGTCTCAAAAAATAAATGAACTGTTCGATCGCGGCAAGATAGATCCATTTAGTTTGGGTCTTTGTATGCTTGCCTGAAGGCAAACAAATAGAATTAAATAGTAATTATTGGGTTGGAGGGGGTGGATAGGGAGCAGATTGATGGGGTTATTTTCTAGGCCAGGTTGGTTCATTTCTCCTAGCACACTCTGGTTTCAGCCCCTGCATTCGTTACCTGTTGCTGTGTAACAAATAATCCCACCGTCAGCAGCTGAAAGTTACCAACACTTAGTATCTCCGACTGGTTCTGAGAGTCAGGAATCCAAGTACAGATGAGCCCGATGCTCTGGCCCAGGGTGTCTCCTGAGTTGTAGTCCCATTGTTGGCTCTGGCTGTGATCTTTGAAAATTCTCCCAGCTGGAGAATCCATTCCAAGTTCCTTCATGGATGTGCGAGTAGGCAGGAAGCTTCCGTTCCTCTGTAGGGCTGCTCGTTTCCTGGCTTCCTCCCAGAGTGAGTGATCCATATGAGAAAAGTGGACATAGAGGGGAAGAGGGATTGGAGAGAAAGAGATAAAGAAAGTGCTGAAAACCATAGTCATTTCATACCTAATTGCAGAAGCGACATACCAATCAATTCCGCCATATTCTGTTGGTCACACGGACCCACCTTGCCAGATATGGGTTGGGATATGCCAGGATTTGAATACCAGGAGGTGGGCTCATTGGGTGCCATCTGCGAGGCTGCCTACCACAGCACTCTGCCTTTTATACCCATAAATTGGCGTCTTGGTTAGAGATGACTCCTTTGAGTACATTACAGATTATCAGAAAATTCTGGAGGGGTACCTGGGTGGCTCAGTTGGTTAAGTGTCAGACTTGATTTTAGCTCAGGTGGTGATCTCAGGGTTGTGGAATCGAGTCTGCTGCTGGGCTTCACACTCAGTGGGGAGTCTGCTTGAGATTCTCTTTCTCTCTCCCTCTGCCACCCCCCCCCCAAATTAATAAATCAATCTTTTTTTAAAAAATGCTGGGAAAGGGGCGCCTGGGTGGCTCAGTGGCTTAAAGCCTCTGCCTTCGGCTCGGGTCATGATCCCAGCGTCCTGGGATCGAGCCCACATCGGGCTCTCTGCTCGGTGGGGAGCCTGCTTCCTCCTCTCTCTCTCTCTCTCTGTCTGCCTCTCTGCCTACTTGTGATCTCTGTCTGTCAAATAAATAAATAAAATCTTTAAAAAAAATAAATGCTGGGAAATTCTTTTTTTATTTAGCCATGCCCATGGCATGACCTTTGGAACCTTTAGAACCTTATAAAGACTCTACTTTACTACATAGTAGTCAGTTAAAGAACAATGACTATGTGCTTATTTTGTGCTCTTAAGTGTATTCTTGGAGAGAAAAATCTTTTTCCCTCCAGTGGAATGGAAGCATTTGTCGAGTGAGCCTTGTCAGTGCCCATCTTGACCTGTTAGTCTTCCAGTTACTGTCAGGATTGCTGTCCCTCCACATGCTCTTGCTGCCCCAAGACATTCAGGAAATGTCGATCTTTCCCTTTCAAGATATGGAAATTGAATTACCTTCCTTACCGTCTTCTACGCAGAGTTAGCAAAAGAAGAGTTCTTGAGATTTTTTTTGCCCCCCAGACGTTCCCAAAGTTTATGAGATTTTATCTGTTTCAAAAATTCTTTTAAATTTCTATTGCTAATTCAGGTGTGGTTGACACATTAGTTTCCGGTGTACACCACAGCGATTCAGCAGTTCCACACGTTAAGAACTGCTGCGATCAGTGTAGGTATCGTCTGTCACCAGGCAAAGCTGTTGCAGTGTTACTGACCGTGTTCCCTGTGCTGTACGGATCATCCCTGTGCCATATTCATGCTGTAGTTTGGAAGATGGTGCCTGTTAATCCCCTTTACCTATTTCGTCTGTACCCCCAACCCTTTGTCCTCTGGCTGATCACTGGTTTGTTCTCTGTATTTGTGAGTCTCCGTCTTTTCTTATTGCTGTTTTTTGATTGTTCGTTCATTTTGGTTTTTAGATTCCGCATGGAAGCAGAGTCACATGGTATTTGTCTTTCTCTGACCGGCTGATTTCACGTAACCTGGTACACCCTTGGTCCAGCCGTGTTGTCACAAATGGCAGGGTTTCACTCTTTTATGCCTAAGTAGTGTTCCATCATGTGCCTGTACCACATCTGCACTATCTGTTGGTGGACGCCTGGGCTGCTTCGTATCTTGGTTATTGTAAATAATGCTGCAGTAAATATAATGGTGCTTATATCCTTTCCAAATTAGTGTTCTTGGATTCTTCAGGTAAATACCCAGAGTAGAATTACTGGACCACATGATACTTCTCTTTTTAGTTTCTCGAGGAACCTCCATACTGGTTTCCACAGTGGTCACACCAGCTTGCATTCCCACCACGGTGCAGGAGGGTTCCTCTTTCTCCACATCCTTGCCAACACTTCCTGTTTCTTGTCTTTTTCATTCTGGCCATCCCGGCTTGTGAGAGGCGATGGTATCTCCTTGTGGTTTTGATTTGAATTTTCCTGATTGGTGAAGTGGAGCATCTTTCCCTATGTCCGTTGGCCATCTGGATGTCTGCTTCGGAGAGATGTCTGTTCATGTCGCCTGCCCGTTTTTAATTGGATTATTTGTCTTTTTGGTGTCGTGTCAGTTTTTTGTGTATTTTGGATTGAGCCCATTTTGGATATATCACTTGAAGATATTTTCTCCCTTTCGGTAGGTTTTGTTTTGCCTTTTCATTTTGTTGATGGTTTTCTTTGCCATATAAAAGCTTTTTAGTTTGATGTGGTCTCAATTGTTTATTTTTGCTTTTATCTCCCTTGCCTGGGGAGACATATTCAGAAAAATATTGCTGAGGCCAGTGTGCAGGAGATGACTGCCTCTGTTTTCTTTGGAGAGTTCTATGGTTTCAGTTCTCACATCTAGGTCTTTAATCCAGTTAGAGTTTCTTTTGGTGTATGGTGTGTGAAAGTGGTCCAGTTTCATCCTTCTGCACGTAACGGTTCAGTTTTCCCAACATTTCTTGAAGAGACTGCCTTTTTCCCACTGCATATTCTTGCCTCCTTTGTTACAGATGATTTGACTAGAAACATGGGCTCATTTCTGGGCTTTCCATTCTGTCCCATTGGTCTGTGTATCTGTTTTTGTGCCAGTACCATCCTGCACAAAATCTCTCTTACTCATGGTTTCGAAGATGACAGCATGTCTGCTGCTCTTCGCTCATGCAGCACTAGAATCATTCACTCATTCATTCATTCCTTCGGGAGATACTGGTTGAGAACTGTGCACCAGGTGTTGAGCAACACCCTGGAGATGCGGCTGTAGAGGACGGAATAGAGTAATAAAGGCAGTTTGGAACAGTAATTTAAGGCACATCAGATATAGAGAAATGAACCTGGTGATGAGTAGGAGTTCCATTTTACAAATTAGGACACTCACAATGAATCAATGAACATTTCATAGGATCCTGATTTTCGAGTTGAGAAGGGATCTTAAGATTCTCGTCTGGCTCCTGTGTTTTCTGGACAAAGCAGCTGCAGTGCAGAGAGGGGAGTGCCTTTCCTGAGTGGACAGCTCCAGCCCCAGTGTTCCGAGCCCCAGGACATCATAGGTAGGAGCCAGGTCCCATGGTGTCTGTCAGCATCGGGAAGGTCAGAAACTTCCAAGTGATGTATTCACCTGCACTTTCGAGATCTGGTGCCAGATAGGAAGGCCTTACCTTGCCCTAAATGTGGCCATTTGCTTTGGCCTGAAGCTTGGGGGTGCCAGACTTTACTGTTAGTGGTCCTGACCCTGAGGCCCAGCTCTTGAAGGGATTTCCTCCTTTTTGCTCTAAGCTTTATCCTTGAAGGATTTTCATCCCTGCTATTCAAGTCTGGCTAAAGGGAATCATCCAGAGGGCTAAGGTGGGTGCTGGGGAAGCTGAAGATAAAAACAGAATAATAAAGACAAGGGCGTTTTGAATGGTGGAAATGGGAGACCTGTGGAAGACTTGTAACTTGGTAAGCGTGGGTAGGTGTTTCCTCCGGGAAAGGCTAGCGATCTTTGATGTGTTGAGGATTGGCGGTGACCGCAACTCATCACTAGGAACGAGTTCTTGGTGGCAGCCCTCAGTAACAATCTATTGACCGAGGTTGGGCTCGTTGGTTCGTGTGTGTGTGTGCAGGTTTTCTCCCTGGTAAAGTCAGGTACCACTGCTTCTGCGAAGGTCTCTTGCAGGCACGGATGAGCCGTCTCACCTGCGGGCTGGCCACCCAGAGCTGGTCAGTATCAGAGAGCATTGGGTAAACCAGGGGATCACAAGGAATGCTGCTCCTATACATTATTATAAAAGTTTATTGGGACTGTGGGAGAAGATGGTGTTCCCCATAGGAGGTAATGTTCCTCGTAATTTTTCCTCGTTGGAGGAACTTGGAGAAGGACAAAAAGGAGTAGGTGATGATATGGTTAGCTGGGGCCTTGAAGATGATGAAGATAGGACACTTAAAAGGTGGACAGGCATGATTATTGGGCCACCGAGGACAAATTATGAAAACAGTACATAGTTTGAAAGTAGAATGTGGAACTAAGTACCCAGAAACTCCTCTATCACGTAGATTAACCAGAATGAATATGAATGGAATTAATAATTCCAGTGGAATGGTGGATGCCCGGAGCATAGCAGTGTTAGCAAAATGGCACAATTCATATAGCATTAAAGTTGTACTTCAAGAGCCAAGACGTCTAACGATGTCCAAAGAAGATATGAAGCTTCCACAGCCACCAGAAGGGCAAACATATGGCAATTGATTTTAGTGGATCTCAACCTCGTTTTACATCAGACACCTTCTACTCATGTTAATGTCTTGATTAAATATCACAATGCAAAAATACCCACACATTAACTAAAAGCATTCCATAATATCATGGAAAACATGACCTGGACATTCGTAAGAATATATTTAATATATGTACACCATTATGTTTCCAGGTTAGAAGAGGAAAAATGCAGCACAAATCTTTTTCCTCCGTTAAGGCACTGTCATTTAAGCATAAACCTGGAGTACTCAAAATGGAATTCAGGGTTATAGGATGAAAGCATGGAGAGACGAGTCAGATGCTGTGGAAGCATGTGTGTTTCTGAAACGTGAAAACAGATCTCGAGAAGGAAAAGCAGAAGTGGCATGCTTTGTCTGTCTTGCTTAATGCAAGAGTTCAGTTGAAATTGTCTGGAGTAGCAGGTGCAGTGAATATTGTCACAAATTCGGTTAGTTTTTGAAGCAGTGTGGGTGCTAGCTCCTAGTAATAGCAAAAAGATGTTCAGGATTGTTTGGATACTTGTATTTTTTTTTCTGTTTTTTTTTTTTTTTTAATTTAATCTTTTTTTTTTTAAACATACAATGTAACCCCACCCCCCTCTCCCCCCCCACCCCCCTGTTTGTTTTATGACATTAAGAGTCTCTTGGTTTGTCTCCCAATACTTGTATTTATAATAAAAAATGTTGCTGGGTTTGGGGAGGAGGTCAGTAAATTTCTGTTAAAAGCCGTTGCGGTGTGTTCCATGTAACAGACATGGTAGATATTTTATTACAGTCTTTGTTTGACAAACCATGCATATAAGTAAAATCAATACAAGGGAAATAGGTGTCTGGATATGTGATTTTGAGATTAAAGTTAGTCTTAAGATGTAAATAAAATGTGAAACGTGGTCTCAGACTTTTTTTTTTCAGGTCTCACCCATTTTTTCATTCATGTCCTTTTTCTGGGCCAGTATCCCACCCCGGGCAGCATATTGAGTCTAGTGCTTTCTCCTTATGTTCTCTGGTTCTCTGGGCTGGGACAGGTTCTCAGACTTTCTTTCTTTTCTTTTTTGAATGACCCTGATCATTTTGAGGAATGCTGGTCATGCATCTTGTAGAATGTTCTTCAGTCTGGGTTTGGCTGATGTTTTCACTGGATTAGATTCGGGTAATGAGTTTTGCAGACCAAGACCCACAGAGGTCAAGTGCCCTCCGCTCATGTGCTGTCAAGGGTGTGTGGCATCCGCATGCTGTACGTCTGATGCACTGCCCCGGTCGCTTGCTGGTGGTGGCTGCCGGGGCTCTCGACTCTGCAGTTACCCTTCTTCCCGAGCCCACGCTCAGGGCAGGCGTGTTAAGCTTCACTGGGGGGGGGGTGTTGTTTGTGCTTTAGGTTCAAGTACACCAAGTGCAGGTTCATTCACCAGCCTTTTGACAGGAGGGGATAGAGCTTTTTCTTTACTGCAGACCCGGTCAACTCTTGTTGTAAACTGAACCTGTGGCTTGCCCTCTGCCATCTCCAGTGTTGGCTCCTTTAAGGTGGAAGTGGGAACTGGGAGAGATTTCTGGAAGCATCTCTGTGCAGAATCCACCCACGAATTTGTGGCCTCTTCCCACACTTGTCCGCCCTACAGCTGTTTTGATGACACATTTGTGTCTCGCGGTCGGTCTTGGGTCGGCCTCTCTGCAACACAGCATCTGAAGTAGTTCTGGGAGAAGAGAATTTTGCGCGCCCGGTTTGTAGGTTGATTCCATATTCAGTTACTTTTCACAAATGTACTTACCCAGTCCGGCTGGCATGAGCAGGTTTGGGCTCCGTGGACACGGGGTCTTCATGGGGCATGCAGGTTCGGACTCCGGCAGGGAAGGCCCCTGGGCCCGCGGGGAAGGAAGTGGACCCCAGCGTGGTGAGTTCCAGGCCTGTGGGCAGCTGTCAGCACATCTGCGAGGTGCACGGTGCCGGTTTAATTCAGCGAGAAAATCAAATTGGAGGGCTTGTTAAGAGACCTTCTCCTCTATGTATTTTTAGAAGCAGCGAATATCAATCATAAATATTTAATGTAGTGTTTATAGACTTTCGCATCATAAAACTCCAAAAAGGTGACTCATAAGAGGTGTATGCGTGTATACCTAGGGAAGAAAAGAATTGCCCCAACACATCACATGATAGAAGGAAAAGCATCATTGATGTTCTTAGGAAAGGAAGAAATAGGGACTAGCTCTCTTATGTGTCTTGTTAATACCAGATGTGGAACCTAGTAATTATTCTTTGCATGCCAGGGTTTTCATAACTCTTTTCTGATTTTAAAAAATAATGTGAGCAATGTGAAAAAATAAAATAGCATGGAAAGAAACTAGACACCTCTAAACCCACCCGTGGAAGTTCCCCTTCAGTGTTCTGGTGTATTTTCTCCCAGATGTCTGCACGTGTGCGCGTGTAGCAGTCTGCATGTTCAGCTGTCTTATGCTCGTCTCCACTTAAGCTTCCAGAGGAAGCACTGGTCATCTACCAGCGTTTAATGAACATATTTGTATGCATCTCTCCTGTCACGTTCATGGGCTGTGGTTTACTAAATACACGTGGTTGGAGATTTAGATCGCCTCCAGTTTTTGCTGTAGGATAGCTTGCTTGAAGTAGAACTGTAGGGCTCTTGAGACTGATTACCAAATTGCTTTCCTGAAAGGTTGTTCCAGTTGTATAGTACTGGGGGCGGGGGCGGGGGCGGGGTTCCAGCCCTCTCAAGCAGCTCCCACGATGGTGGTCAGCTGAGCTGGGAATGCCTGGCATCTTTGTATATAAATTTTCATTTCTTTGATTACTAATGAGGTGCACTATTTTGTCTTGTTGCTCACCATTTGCATTTTTTCCCCTGTGATTTGGACAAAAGCCCTTTTAAAAGGCATACCTCAGGTTCGTTCTTTGAACTTGACGCTTTCTGGATTTTCCTTGAAGGCCAGTTGCTTTAAGGATTTGCAGCGTCAGAGTTTGAGCTAAATGGGTCGTTTCTGATGTTTACTGGCACATTAGTCCTCTGATTTGAGCCAAACTTAATTTACATATTAGGGCTGCATTTTTAAAAAATTTATTAGACACAGAGAGAGAGAGATCACAAGCAGGCAGAGAGAGAGAGGGGAAAGCAGGCTCCCTGCTGAGCAGAGAGCCGGATGCAGGGCTCGATCCCAGGACCCTGGGATCATGACCTGAGCTGAAGGCAGAGGCTTACTTAACCCACTGAGCCACCCAGGTGCCCCTAAGGCTGCATTTTTAAATAGGATCTATGTCCAAAAGCAGATGTTAGTGATAAATTTACTAAGGTTATACCTGTGCATGTGTTTATAATGTCATTGGTGCAATCCCTATGCTTCAAGGAGTCCGTTTGCACCAGAGGTAAGACCAGCACTTATCATGTAAGTTGATGTGTTCGAAGTCACGGAGACACGTGCATTCTGCTCATCTCCTGTTTCCTCGTATGCTTATCAAAAGTCAGTATTTTATAGAATGACAGCTGTAGGAAAAGCACAGATTCCTATGTTAGCCAATAAAAGATTTTAAAAATATAATTATGAATTGGCAAACTTGTCAGCTTGTTTCCACTCGTCATTAGCCAAAGTTCAGTGTTTCCAAAGGATGTGTGTGTACACGTCAGTGTGTGTATGTGGGTGACATATGTCTTCTCATGCAAATGAATTAATCGAGTACCGACTTTGTGACAGGCTCTGTGCTGCACGTGAAGCACGGAATCCTTTTATCAGACGGTTGGGCTCGGAATTTTCTAAAGCTCTCTGAAGCCCTTATTCAGAGAAATGCCGTGATAGTATGGGAGTGGGATTCCTGTCCTTTTACAGTATTGCAGGTGGAGCGCCTTAGTGGTACGTGAGTATTTTTGCTCAAAAGTACATTGATTACAGAAGAGGCCAGCCAGGGCTTGAGTGAGCCATTTCCTGCCGAGTGTCAGTAGGTGAGATCATCCACGGGGAAATGGTCGTGTTTCTCCAGTATCGGGCATTTCCTTACGACTCAACATCCCATTTCCTGTCTGTTTTTGTACCCCAGACTCAGAGTTTTCTTTGTTCTGCGGTGTGCAGTAGGCCCAGAAGTCGAAAACGGGGCACAGCAGCCTTCTCTCACGTGCCTCTCCGGAATGTGGGTCAAGGTCGATGACTTTGAATTGGAACTCAGTTTCCCAGGGTGAATGGGTGCGCACGCACAGCACCAGCAGCCGCCAGAGTGGATTCCTTCTCCTTCCTCCTGCTCCATCACCGGGGTGGTGTGTTAGTGGTTCCACGGGAACCGAAGGCTGCGGTGATATTCCGCTTGCTAAAACAAAGACAGTTGAGGCGCTGTCTGTGGTTGCTGAGGACGGGCATGCCATGGGCCCCCCACTCCCCCAGGCTCCAGACCTGTAGGCGGTGATTCTCCATTGTGTGTAATGGGCGGGGCTTCATTAGGTCCTGAAGCCATCCCTGAAAGTTAGGGGCAGAGAATGTCAGACCTGGCAGAAGACTTAAATGTAACGCTAATAACAAGAGTGACAGTGGTAGTCCTGGCGAACATGTTTTGTTCTTAATTAGTGGCCCCGTGGGACCTGAGCTCTGCTGTTTTGTCTCCTGCACAAAGCCGGTTACTTAGCATCGTTGCCTTTGTGTTCCTGTGGCCACGTGTGAGAAAGTGGGACTCCAGGATCGTGAGGTCACCCCCATTTTGGAAGGAGCTGCAGCTAACCTGGGTCCTTACCTGGAAATGAGACCTGTGCCACCTGCTGCTCCAGGAAGCTCCAAACTCAGAATGTATAATAAGCCCAGAGGTGAGCCTGGGGCTGTTTGCTCACCCCAGGGGTGACCTGACGATGACCTTGGCATTCTGAGACTCACAGGCTTCACCTGCACCTTGCTCATGTGTCTGCTGGAACTTCTAGTGATTCACAGTATTAAAACGTAACTTCAGACACAAAATTGCTTTTTGTCCAAGAGAAAGCTAGTCTTCAACTGGAATGCTTTGTGATGATTAATGTGTTTCGAATTGGGCAAGGAATAAAGATGTTGCAGCATATAGTTAGAAATTGGCAGTGGTCACAATTAAAGCCAGAATCCTGTGGACAAAACAGACTGTCTGCTTTCATCCTGGTGACCACAATCAGCATGTCGGAGCCTGCAGGCACCCAGAAGCGATCTCCGTGGGTGCTGTGCAGTAGAACTAGAACGGGGCCCCGAATGTGATTTTCTGGTGGCCACAATACAAAGTAAAAAGAAACCAGTGAAATTAATATTGCAACATATCTTAATAAAATCAGGTTAATATTGCAGAACATAATTTAAAATGTAATGATACAGTAGTACATTGTTTCACTCTCATTCCATTTCAACAAGGGATCCCTGTGAAAAAGTATCGACAAGATATTTTATGTCTTTCTTTATTTCTGCCATCTCATCTGTGAAATTCAGTGTGTAATTTGCATTTATAGCTGCTGCTGTAAACGTGGACTCCTAGGTCGGTCCAATCGGAGACTCTGAGGTCCATTATCTAGAATTATGAAAACTAGTTCATGGCAATGAAAAGTAATTTTGAAGAAGAAACTTAATACTATTTTTAGGAGGAGATGGTTTTAAACTTTGTTTTTAAACTTTATGTTTAAATTAGTAAACATAATTTACTAATATGTGGTGTTGGTTGAGACAGAAAGTGTAGTGGGCATGTAATTTAAAAATCTTCATGAGGACCACTTACAGAGCAATCATCTGGCCTGGAAAGTCCCCATATCCCTCCATGCTGCAGACCACAGTCTAAGGATTTTTCTTAGTAGCCATCGTGACCTGCTGTCTCCAGTCAGGTAGCCACTAGCCTTGTGGAGCTGTGGTACCTGAAATGTGGCTAGTGTCACTGAGGGGTGGACTTTTAAAATTGCATTTCCTTTTGATTGATTTAACTTTAAACATCAATACCTGGCTCAGTTATCGGAAAACATTTAAGTATGTTGGGAGTCACGTAGATAATGTGATCTGTGTTTTCATGTCTACATTTTCTGAACTATAATAGCAGTCATGTATTTCCAGTGAAAATTTAATTTCCTAATCGAGATGTGCCACAGTGTAAAGTACACCTTGAAGATTTTGGAGATTGAGTTGGAAAAGGGAATGTAAAAGATCTCAATTAATTTTCGATATGGAGTACATGTTGAAATGATGCTATTTTGCGTATATGTTAAATTTCAATGTATTATGAAAAATAACTTTACAGGTCTCAACATTTTTGAAATTTAAAGTTCTACTGAAGTTGACCTGTTTCTCTTGGATGGTGCAGGTCTCCCTCCGAGTTCTCCTGTAACAAACGAGGGAAGTAATGCTCAGAATTACAGGCTCCTGGTTAATGATCACATCCCAGACCGTGCTTTCACCTCCCCTTTGAAAAGCATTCTGTACATTCCACTGAGTCATCTTGATGATTCGTCTGGCTCCACGTTGGGCCGTTTTCAAGCATGGCCACCTCCGCTTACCCCCGCCATCTCCCCGGGTATCGGGAGTTGGCCCTGAGAGAGCAGGGCTCGTCTCACTGGAAAGGGAGCAGGCCCTCTGTCTGCACTGTGTTTCTTATCCCCACAGCATCCCTGTGAGATAAAAAAGGCGAATCCCATTCTGCACTCGAGATGAAGGGCGTCCAGCAGGTTGCATCAACTGAGCCTGACAAAGAAAACTTGCAGGTTCAGAGTCCGGGATGGAGCCCAGGGATGCTTCCTCTGACAGAGGCGGTTTTTTTCAACCTTTGTTTAGGCGGCGCCGCACCCCGGGGCTCTAAAGAAATAAAATTTGGTGCCACATGCAGAAGAAGGAAGTTCCCAAACGGAGGAGCAGGCGATACTTGGTGACGGCGGCACTGTGATGTGAAGGGCGCACTCAGGAAGCTGCGTGTTTGACTTCTCCTCCTACTCATCGGCCAGAACTGGGTGGCTTGGGAAGCAGGTCCTGTGGGGAGGCTGTGGCCATGCGCCCACATGAAGTCCAGCTGTCCTGTTCTCCAAAGATGGAGGGGGAAATGGGTGAGGGGAGACTGGCCAACTGGGCTTAAGGCCCTGTTCTGTCTTGTGAGTTTCTGCCCAGTGCCCAGAGACCTCTCTGTCCACAGAACGGATGAGGATCTCCCCTGTGTTCCAAGGGCTAAATGGAGTAGCCAGGATGAAAGGGAGGCTTTCTCTTTCTTTCCTGTCCTAGGTCAGGCAAGATTTAACGCAGTGTTGGGAGTTACCGCTGACATGAGTGTGTGGTGTGTGTGTCGTGGCCACCTCGCACAGGAGAGGACTTGCCCTTCTGTCTTTGTGATCTTCCCCGTCATACCACCTCCATCCAGAGAGCTCGTTGCAAAATATTTGCACCCATTAAGCTCTCTGTGAACCCTTCAGTTCTTCAGTCATTTGCATTCACTTCCTCTCTCAGCGTCATTAAGCCAGCCAGCCTGCGTTTATTGAGCACCTACTGTGTGGACGTCCGGAACTATGTTAGATGCAGGGAATATAGCCGTGAACAAAGTGGACAAAAATCTTCGTTCCAGTAGGCTGAGAAATAAGTGCTGTGTGTGACACGGGAGATGTGGTGCTGCAAACGAGAGCCGGGGAAGTCACTTTGCCGTCAGTTATGTTGCATTTTATGGATTTCAGGATCCGCGGTGTTTATCAAAAGGCAGATACAGTCACACACGCCCTCCAGCTCTGCCACCAAAGCAGAATGCAGTAGGAGTGTTGAAGTACTGATTGCTTTTCAGTGTTATTCTGGTATATTTGAGTTCTGTTCTTTATGATTTTCAGCCGTGGAATTAAAAACTCAAGTTTCTAAAATCTTTGTTTTTTGAAAGGTAGGTAAAACACCATTTTCCATTATACAATAGCACTGGGTTGAGGAAAAAAAACACCCACACACTTTGTAATGTACCTTTGCCAATTAGAAAAATTGTAAAGTGAAATTGATTTCTCTTGGGGTTTGGGTAGAAATTAGCAAACATAATGCTTTTCCCTGTGTAGGATCTTGTTTCAACTACCGAGAGGCTGTGATCATGGCAGGTTGAGTGAGGCGAGCTGATGAGTAAGAAGCCCCGATTTTGTTTCAATAGCATCTTCTGACCCAGTAAGGAGAATCCAGGCTGCATTTTCTTACAGTGGTGATGCCGTTAAAACGTATGCAAATGGAGCACTTTTTATTAATACCAAGGCTTTGGTAAAGTATTTTGCTTTCTGAGGGGCTTTGTGAATCCTCATCACATTTCCCCAGTATATTGGTTCTAACTGCGCCCCCACCTCCGACCTGCCGCGCTGAATTTCCGTTCGGTGAGAGCGGTCTCCTTAAATGGAGGTTTGCGGCACCTAGACATTAAGAAGAGATTAATGCACTTAGACCGCGCCGTTTGAGGGTCCGGTGTGTGTGGATTGCTTCCTCACATTTACGGCGATTTGGACACCCTGATGTCCACGTGGCAGCGTGGCAGCTGAGCGAGTGGCGACAAGGGCTTCCATGCAGGCTTCATCCACGTGGCCCTGTTCTGAGTAATCGAGCCACTAATATGCAGTAGGAGCGTTGTAACGGGGGAGGCGGGAGGTACAGCGCCTGCATTTTTAAATTGATTTTAATTCAACCAGTCGTTTTTGGCTACATTGGCTAATTTTTTGGTGTCGGCAGGTACTGCCTTGTGAAGTAGGCGTGATGATGGACTGGTGCTCATAATGATTCTTGTCCTGCATTTTAATAGACGCCCTGGAAATCCTGGGCCTGTTTGTACCTGATCATTTCAGTCTTGTTGCCCTCGCTTCCCCTGTCTGTCTCTGCGCTGAGCCCGCCGTGGCAGCGGACACCGTTGGGTTGCCGCAGAAGGCTGTGACCCGTGTACAGAGTGTCTTCTAGGGAGAATAGAAGTTGAGGTTCATTGAGATTCTGTGACTCAGACCATCCTTGGGGATTTTTTCCTTTTGTGTACGTGTGGTTTTGTTTTGGTTTTTGTTTTTTTTTATCTTGATGAAGAAGATGCCCTAAATATAAATACGCTGTGGTAATTACCGTAGTCGCTAGCAGTGTTATCTGACCTGTTAATTACAAAAGCCGAGTGGCATATGTTACGTGTTTTATTCCGTTAAATTTAGGCAGAATATATTTGTTTGGAACAAATATATTGAACCATTATTTTTTAAGGACAGTAGCTTTAGAAGATAGAAACATTAACGCGTGGAGGATTGCCGGCCTCCCTGCAGTGATGCCCAGAACCTATGTGAATAGTCCTCGAACGCTGGAAAGATAATATGTGAGTTTGGACCAAAAGAGTGAAGGTGTCTTACAACTTAGGAGCAAGGAGGGAAGTTAAACTTGTATAGAACATGAACATGGGCTGCAGGAAAACCACATAGATTCCCATAAGGGGACAGAATGGGTTTCTGAGCCTGGGCATTATTCACATGTGGGGCTGGATAGTTCTCGGCGGTGGGGCTATCCTCTGCGTTGTAGGGTGCGGAGCTGCAGCCCTGAGCTGCCACCTACCAGGTACCAGTAACTCTACCTGCAACAGTTAGAACAACCAAAAATGTGTCCAGAGAGAGCCTAGTGTCCCCTAGGGGAACATCGTCACCCGGCTGATGAGAACCTCTGGAATAGCTAAGTGCAAACAGGTATCAGGGTTTCAGGTCTGGCATCTGGAGGAGGCATGAGAAATGTAAGGAAGCCATCCCAGCGCATTGCAGTTGGTCCTTCCATGCGCTGCACACGGGAGCCCTGGGAGCCCAAGGCGTCCATGGGCAAACCATTTCTCTTGGGGTCAGGAAGGCTGTACCTCACTGACGTTTAGAAGAAAAGAGTTTTAAGCATTCTTTGAAGGTGGAGGTGAAGAGGTTGAGGGATTAGATCAAAGATCTCTGATCTTTGATCAGCATTTTGTCTTCTTTTTAAGATTGATCCTATTTCCTAGGCACACATTTCCCTTTGCAGATAGCTACATTTAGGACAGAATGTTCATGAAATGAGTTTTTATAAGCTAATATTTCACAACGGAAACACTTCAATTTGAATTTACTTACTTCGGTTTTAGTGAAGATAATCGTAATTTATGTTACATATCGGGCACTTAGACACATTTTGTAAAGGAGCTTCAGAGGATTTGGGGGGTGGTATCTGGAATATTGTAGCGATTTTACTGCCTAATTTCACATTGTGAAGCTCCAGCCATAGAAGCTTGGGCCTTCTCTGGACTCCAGAAAGTAAGCAGTCACTGCTAGCTATGTAGAATTTCATGGTGTAAGCACAAATGACTTCTTGATTTATGCCCATGATAAATGCATACTCATCACCCAGAGATATTATAGGGAGTTTTGTGTGAAAAGACAGAGGTCGGCCATTATCCCCCTCCCCTAAAATGTGGCCCGAGCATTGCCATGTTCATTGAAAAAGTTGGTAAAAGCTGGGAATCCTAAAAAAGGAGGCATACACATCTTCTGTATTTTCTTGTTTTCCCCTGAAGCATGTGAATGCCCAGTCATCTGAGAGTACTCGGAGGGCTGGCTTCCCCTTTGCTCCGAGGAGTCCCAGCCAGAACTCCCCCAAGAGACTCCACCCAGAGTGCCTAGCGCCTTTTGCTGGGTTTCTAGCTTCTGGTCCTCCCACATGAAAGCGGCACAGAAATCTCTTGTCTGCATCTCACCAGACGTCCCCCGTATCCCCAGCCTGCTTGATTGTCTTGCCTGCACCAAATCCGTCTAAAGGGACTTGAAGTTCATTTCTGGGAAGAGCTAGTAACAGATTCCGTGCGCCCTCGTACTTCCTGCGTTTGGTGATGTCTCCGTAGTTTGTAGTTAACAGGAGCAAGGCCAGCCGAACGCAGCTGAGCAGCCCTGGATGGGTTTGGGGACACTGCGTGTCTGAAAGATATCCCGGCCGCTGGGAGTAGCAGAATCCTTCACGAGAACTGGCCACTATTTATCTTTTAATTGTTAGACTGTACAGTGAAGAGTGCAGTCTAGTTGTGATGTATGTGTTGGACTAACTTGGTTGTAAGGTTTATGTGATAATGATACTAAACTCTCACATGTAAGTAACACGGGGAAGCACTGCCGTCTGCTCATAAGCGTATAAATTTGGACGGCTGTGATCTCACCCAGCTTCTGCTTCTACCCTTACTATATGATTATCATTGACGCTTACTATAAAGCCCTGCAGGACCCGAAAATGGTGCATGAGTCATCAAGAAGGAAAATGCAATATTCAGTGGCGTTTGGTGTTAAGTACATCTTACTGTATTCGGAAGTTGTGCTTTTGTTGTTGTTGTTGGGTTTTTGGTTTTTTGTTTTTTGTTTGTTTGTTTGTTTGTTTTGGTGCTTGTCTCTTAAGTTTTGTTCTTATTTGAAGCACAAAGCTAAGCTTTGTGGATTTGCAGGTGCTGAGCCTGCTGCAGCTGGACAGACAGTACGCAGAAAAACAGACAAGGTGTTTGGGTAATGACATGGGCTGGGAAGGTCAGGAGCAGGGTCCTGTGTCCAAGTGACTTGGGTGGAAGGGGTTCCCTGGTAGAGGTAAGAAGGCCTCTTAAGGAGGAGATGGTTGAGTTGAAGTCTTAAGGATGCATCTGGGAAGAGCCAGAAGAGGGTTCGGGAACAGCACGTGCAAAGACCAGGCAACAGGACTGAGCTTCAGGAACATGAGAGGTGAAAAGCCAGACGGGGCAGGTATGATGTGATGGGAGTAAGCATCTGACCAGGGGATGAGATCAGAGCTGTGTGCAGGGAACAACCATCAGTAGTAATAATGGTGGTGAGTTCGGACCTGAAACCGTCCAGTGCCTTCCCAGGACACCAGCAGGTGGCTGGCTCCTGGGTCGGGGAGGGAATGTAGCGGCTGTAGGCTGCTCCCAGGCAGAAGACAGTCTCATTTTTCCACTAGGTGAGCTCCATGGAACTAGGTAAGAAAGCTCAGGTTTAGGATACTTCAACAGAGATCATCGCAGATGTCCTAGGTACAGGAGGCCAGGAGGGAGGTGTCATTCACTGGGACAGCAGGTGGGAGGAGGGTCCCATGGTGTGGGAGGTCGGTGCAGGGCCCCGTCGTGGACAGGCCGTGTTTGGGTTGCTGTTTGGACTTCCACGTGGACACATCATATGGGACGAGTGTGGAGCTGGGAGGGCCAGGACCAGAAATGCATCTGGGGGCTCAAGCCAGGGACAGGGTGAGTTCTTGGAGGTGGGGGGGGGGGCGGTGTGTGTGAATGGTGGTTCAGGCCTGCCCTGAGGCACTGACGGCACAGTCAGTGGGAGGGGCCCAGAGATCAGAAACGTGCCTTTCAGAAGCTTCCTGAAGGTTCCACAGTCATTTGATAACCCCTTGTATTTTCATAAAGATTGACACAGGCTTGTAGAAGATCAGAGTTGAGTGAACTGCCATCTGGAAACCTCCTGAGAGAAATTTGTTAATGTCATCCTCTTATTAACTCCTTTCTTGTTTCAAAGTAAGGGGAACAGCTTCCACTAAGAATTATGCTGAAATTTCCTTTTTTCCCCTGAAGCTTTCATCTGAGGTAGGGAGAAATGATTTGGCTGAGATTAATTAAATCTGGATACCTCTTGTTTTTCTCAGGCTTCTAGAGCTTTTGCCAGTAACCACAAAGATGGTGCTGAACATCATTTAACAGCATAGTGTGTTCAGTTTTTTTTTGAATGGCTTTTATGATCTTGATTGAACAAGAACTTCCGTCCCATTTCCCAGCTGCAAAGATTAATACGAATTTAATTAACCAAAATGTGTCATTCTGCTACCATGTAGCTAAATTCTCCAAGGACGGAAACTGGCCTGAGAATTTCTGGGTTTGACTAATGTGCAGATATTTCAGAAAGTACCAAGATTCTCAGATTGTTTCTAGAGAACGGCTCTCTTCCAGCAGGAAGTATGTCAGAGTGTCAGCAATGAATCTGGAGAGAACTGAGTCCACTTTGTGTTTCCTGGTTAAGGGTTTGAGACTGGCTCAGGAAAAGAAAGTGGTCGTTTTTTCTTGACACTCGCTTCAAAATAAGATGGCTGATGGGCGATTTAACTCATCACCATTTTGATCTAAGTTTCATTTTAACCAATAAGTCGGGTCTTTGGAAGAAATGCATTTGCACTGAAGGTTGATTTTCCTTGAGATTTTTTTTTACTGTGGTATAAATACACATAATATAAAATTTCCCATTTGGGGACGCCTGGGTGGCTCAGCCGGTTGAACATCCGTCCGACTCTTGATTTTAGTTCAGGTCATGATCTCGGGGTGCTGGGAGCAAGCCTTGCATCCGACACCGTGCTGAGTGCTGAGTCAGCTGGGGATTTCTCGCTTCCTCTCTCTTTGTCCCTCTCCCGGCCATACTCACTCTCAAATAAATAAATCTTTAAAAAAATTAAGAGAAAACGTGGTCAAAATGGTAAATTTTAAGTATACAGTGGCATTTTGTAGATCTCACTGTCCATCCCCAGAACCGTTTGGTCTTCCCACGTTGCAAGTCCGTAGCTGTCAGGACGATAACTCCTGTTGCTCCCGCCAGCCGCCGCGCACCAGTGGGGTCATGCACTCTTGCCCTTCGGTGCTCATTTTCATCCTCGTCGCTCATCCACTGTGTGTCGCGTATCAGAATTTTTGTTCTCTTCAGAGGCTGACTAGTACTCCTTCGTGTGTACGTGTGTGTGCGTGTTTACAATTTATACAAGCTTGGCGGGCCCGTTCGTCCTTCGGTGGGCATGTGGGCTGTGCTCCTCCTTCCGCTGCTGGGAATATGTCGCCGCTCTACGAACACCAGGCTCCAGATTCCTCCTCAGCTGCCTCCTTCCGGTTCTTCCCGTCCTGTACCTACAAGAGGCCTCGCTGGGTCACGTGGTACTTTTTGATTCTATATGTCCTTTTTGGGAACCATCACACTGTTTTCCTGCGGGTTCCTTTCGAAGTAATCTCTGGGATGTGATGGAAATGGCATCCAACCATGACTCATGGCACCCAGCAGCAGAGCTCGCGAACGCCCACAGGCCAGAATTAGCCCAGTGCCTCCTTTCCTGCCGTCAGCAAGCTCAGGGTGGTTTTTACATTTGTAAATATCCAAAGAAGAAGAACATCATGGTGAACGTTCTGCGAAATTCGGATTTTATTGTAATCATTAAAGTTTCGTTGGAACGCAGCGACCCCCGTTGGCTTGCGCGTTGTGCATGACGAAGGTGGGCGATTGTGATGGAGAACTCCTGTGGGCTGCGAAGCGGAAACTCACTCCTCTCATGCACGTAGAGGACCGGTCTGCCAGCTTCCGGGCGAGCAGGTTAGAGTCGTGAGAAGTTAGACAAGCATATTTACGCCTGTTGACCACTGCGCCTACGGAGCACGGGCTTTTCCAAGGGTCTCTGTAGGTGCATCACGCATCCACCTCATTCGTCACACGGATCTAAACCTCGCTTCTGTCCCCTTTTCACATGGAAGCCTCCAGTGTGCATTGCGGAGGCCCCACAGAGGTGTAGACTTTAAAACCCCAACCACGTCGTTTTGGTTTTTATTTTTTTCCCTAAGGTTTTATTTTTAAGTAATTTCTGCACTCCATGTGGGGCTCAAACTCACAACCCTGAGATCAAGAGTGTTGTGGGCTCTACTGAGCGAGCCAGACAGCCAGGCGCCCTAACGGACCCCAGCCGAGTTTCAAGATTTCAGATACGTGTCCTTTTCCATTCCCAATTCCAAAATTTGCTTCCCTGTCCTGTCTTTTAGGGAATGCTTTCTTCCCGGCGAATAAGGGAGAAATCTCGGACTAATGAAGGAACCAAATTTGAGGATGATTTCTCAAAATTCACTTTTTTTTTTCCTCTCTCTGCTTTTTTGGATAAGGTCTGTGCCCTACTAAAAGGCAGTCTTCTATTTTTAATCTGTGATATTTCAATAAAACCATGTAAATGTCATACTTGGAACTGTAGGGTGTTTTCAACATTTTTTTTTTTGCAAAGAGCTTTTCTCTGCAGCGAGGGCTGTGTACGGGTTTTGAGAAGTTCTATTCACACAACCGGAAATTTGAAATAGCATCCGTTTCCACCACTTAACATCTTCCTTCATTTTAGTGAAATCTTCAGAATATCATTTTAGGGTAACACTTTGTTCGGAGTTTAATTTGTGGTGAGACACATCGCCGCCAGAGCTTCCTAATGGACCCAGACAGCTGTACCACCGGTACGGATACACGTAGGCGGTGACCGCATTTACCCCCATGTCCCGTGTCCGCCGCCCCACCCCGGGGAAGAAGCCGTCAGTTTGGTTTCGCATCTGTGAAATCATAGTATTTGTCTTTCTCTGACTTCACTTTGCATAATGCCCTGTAGGTGCATCCCCATAGGACTTTCTGTGCCTCACGAACATGATCTTGGGACCTCCCGGAAATTGGAACAGGCTCAAAGGAAAACAGGCTAAGTTTAAACTAGAAAGTACCCTGAAGTCTTACTTTCCCCGTACTTCGTCTTTAAAGGAATGGAGCATTGGCGGTTTCTTTTTTTGGCGATTCTGTTTGCATGAAGAAGAGCGTTGCGCGCTAGGCTGGTGAGATGGCTCGGGGAAAGCGAGGAGGCAGACGGGTGAAATCGGGGAGCGGAGCGCGACGGTGGTGCGCAGACGCTGTTCCGGGGCGCGAGTGCCCAGAGCTGGTCTGATCTGCATTGGCCTGGGCCGGCTTGCTTTCTCCTCCGATTGCGCTCACTTTCTCTCTCAAGCACGCTTGCTCACTGAAAAACTCAGTTGTTGGAGAATCAAGTGCATGTTTCCATATAAGGAAACCACAGATAAACGGGATTATGTTCCAGTTGAAAGGAAAACCAGGTTCCCTCCCACGTTTACTTGTGGGACAGTTTTAGCCCCTTTAAAGAAACCTCCTGAAACGTGTTCCTTTTGAGTAATGAGTGCGTACATGTTTTCAGGTTCATCTTGGCTTTTTAATTTTTATTTATTTAAAACATTTCTCATGGCGGTAAAATACAAACAAGGTTCATCTGGTTTTGTATTTTTAGGTTCACAGTTTTCCCCCCAACCTTTAAAAACACTAGAGAATGATCAGAGAACTAAAGGAGCGGAGCATCCTAGTGGCCAGGGTTTCACGGCTGTGGCTATGCTGTGGTTATAATCATAACTTCGTTGTTACCAGCCTGCGTGCCTGGATTTACATATATTTGGATACGTGCATCTGTGCAGCGTAAGTGTCCAGCGCCGTGCTGTGGGGCACAGAGAGGTTATGGTGTTCGTCAGGAGACACACAGTTCCTGTGGGGGATTCTGGGGTTTTGCCACGGCCGGCCTCACTCTGGGGCCGTGATGCTTTTGTGGGAGTCTGCTAGATTGCCTTGTAAAGGAGACATGACCCTTTCCCAGCACGGAGTGTAATTTCTGGGAAGCAGACCACACTGGAATCCAGGGAGGAGGAAGCCAGCTAAGACTGGGTAAAAGCACAGCATGATGCACAAGGGCAAGCAAAATTGAGGCCAGAGTTTGACCTTCAGGGGAAACGGAGACCACTAGAATGGCACAATAGGACTTTCTATCTTTTATTGCTAAGAGTTCCTTAAAAGTGCACCCTGGAGACAGACGTTGTCGGGGAGGGCGATGGAGTTTAGGGCCAGCTGGCCTAGGATTGCCGCCAGGTTCACACCTTCCTGACAACACACTTGCAAAGTCTCTGGGCTGCTTGGGGGGGGGCGGGGGCAGTGGCGCACTGAACTTGCGTTCCTGCAGCCTCGAAACTGCACAGATGCTGGGTGTTTCTCTTTGCACCACACATGGACATTTTGGCCTGTGTATTCCTGATTGGGCGAGATGAGATGGCTCTCTGCTTTATGGGATGTCAGCATCCCAGCCCAGACTCCAAAGCCAGTCGGACCATCAGAAGCCTTCGGGAACCTGGGGATTCTGATGACCCATTCACTGAGCTATTTGACTCACTAGAAAGTACAAAAGGCTTTAAATCGTGTGTTCTTTTCTCTGTCACAAGAGTCATTCGCCCTTGTATTTTTTGGTATTTATTTTTATATTTTTTAAGGTTTTATTTTTAAGTAATCTCTACACCCAATGTGGGGCTCAAACCCAGGACCCCGAGATCAAGGGTTGCGTGCTCTACTGACTGAACCATCCAGGTGTCCCTCAGTCACCTTTTTAAATTGTAGGGAAACACGAGTCATTGTTGTCTTCTGTTTTTGTTGTTGTTGTTGTTCTTAAGTAATCTCTGTGCCCGGTGTAGGCCGAAAACTCATGACCCCAAGATCAAGAGTTGCATGCTCGTCCAGCTGAGCCTGCCAGCAAGGCGCCCCAGAAACCCTGAGTCTTCTGACAGATGTCATGCTAGGCCCTGCTCTGGGCACAAGGTGTGTTCCCTTTCAATGTCCTGTGTCCTTCATTTACAGAGGACAGCTAGTGCCTGCCTGCCTCCCACGATTTACGGCAGAGTGCATTTTAGTGAGATGGTCGAATTCTTGGTCCTGCTTCAAGCCAGCTGCCTCAACTATTTGTTTCCCCAAAGGATTGAATACTGCGCACTGCCCTTTGCAGCCATCGCACACGGGAGTGAACCGGTGTCACTGCGATTCAGTCCCGTTAGGTCCAGGAAGAAGAAGATGTAACTGTTTGGTCCTTGGGACCAAGAGAGCCAAATTGTGTGTCCTTGCGAGTCCGAGACTTCCCTGGGCCGACTGAGCGGCTCCCACCCCGGCAGTGGGTTCAAGGGAGCAACGTCAGAGTATGAGAAAGGAAAGTGGATTAACAGGTCGCTGATCTTACAGAGGTAGCGACAGTCATCTTATGAATGGGGAAGTGCTCCTACTCGGTAGCTACAGACATGTGACGTCGGGCCTGGTATGAATGCACACTTTTGGGGTACATCGTGTGTGTTGCACTTGATTTTACAATCCTTGCCTTCTAATAATCAGTGCTGCTGTGGCCTCGCAACTGTCCAGGACCAGTGATGGAATACGGGAGGCTTTACATCTTAAAGACAGATGGAACAGCAGAGTGAAAGTGTTCACAGGAATGACGACGTGTTTAAGTGGCATGGTGCTAACGGCTAAAGATTGGAATTCCGTGGATCAAAAAGGAATCTTGTCTTCCACAGTCCAGCTTCCTCAACTGACCATGCACCCTGCCACTTTCTTGGTGAGCTGATGACCTCGTCCGTAAATTCATGATCTCCGTAAATAAGATATTCAAGGTTGGTCGAAGACTCCAGTCAGTCCTTAACAAGACAGAGTGAGCAAAATGCAGAGCCCAGGATAGCTCCCTCTCGTTCCGGCTGCCGGGGTCTAGACACTGACCGACTGTCAGAGCCTCCCTGGCTGGCAGAGCCTGATGTGAATTGGTCAGAAAATATAAAAAGATCACAGAAAATCCAAAAATGAATTGAACCCAGTTGCTCGTCGGTACAGTGTAAATGCCTGAATCCATTTCAGATCAGCTCAGAGTATTAAAGACAAGCCAAATGAATTGCATGGATGGCATTGCATATCTGAAATCAATTATTCAGAGTGTTTGGGAGACTTCCCTTCAATAAATTATGTTAGCAGCTGCAAGTTCCTGTTTGTTTCCATTGTGCAGGAAAAATTCTTACCTCCCCTCCATCCAAATGACTGGAAGGTATGAATTGGTGTGATGTGAAATGATGCGAGCACAGATCAAAGCCAGAACTTTGGGATTCAAATCCTACTACTTAGAAGCTGTGGAACTAGTCTAGACCATTCACTGAAACTCTTAAGAACTCAGCCTTTTTACCTACAAACTGGGCATGGCGAAGAGGGCTGCTGTGTTCCAGAATGGACATGAGGGGGCTTTAACAGAAGATACACTTCCTCCGCACGTGGGGGAGGGGCGGGGCCTGATTGTGTTCAGGTGAGGGCATAGCCTTGCTGCTCAGGGGCTTTCATGGTGGAGACAGCTGATGGGTACCTCTCGTTACTGAATGAAGTATTTTTAGGTTCACGGTTTTCCCCCCATCTTTACAAATACGAGAGAATGACTAGTAGAACAAAACGAGGAACGAAGAACCTATGCTTCCTAGACTGTATTTCTGTTAAAAACTAGAAGCTTACTATAGAGGCCCTCCACACTGAGGGCCAGCAACCCAGAGTGACTTGGAAGACTTGTGACATTTTACCTTTGTACCAGGATTGCCCAGCCTCAGCTCTGTTGACGTTGGCGACCAGATAATCCTTTCTTGGAGGGAAGATGTCTTCTGTGCTGTAGGATGTTGAGCAGTTTCCATGGCCTCTACCCATTGCTTGCTCGTGGCACCTCCCCCTGACCCTGTGACAAACAAAAGTCTCTCCAGACGTTACCCTTGGGGCAGATGACCTTCAGGGGTCATAAGTACCTGCAGTTGAGAACCACTGAAAATCTCTCCAATGAACATGTGTTACTTACATCATTTTAATGATATTTACTATTTTTTTTTAATTTTTAAAGATTTTATTTATTTGACACAGAGAGCACAAGCGCTTAGGCAGGGAGAGTGGCAGGCAGAGGGAGAGGGAGAAGCAGGCTTCCTGCTGAGCAATGAGTCTGATGCGGGAATCAGGACTTGAGCTGAAGGCCAGTGCTTTACCGACTGAGCCACCCAGGTGCCCCTTTAATGGCATTTAGAAACCTGAAATTTACCCGGTGGAGTTAAAAACATATCCATACAGAAGCCTGCACACAGGTGTTGATAGCAGCTTGATTCATCATTGCCAAAATCTGGAAGCAGCCAAGATGAGATGACTTTCAGGAAGTGATCGGATAAATAAACTGTGGTCCGTCCAAACGGCAGAATATTATTCAGCACTAAAGAGAAGTGGGCTTGAATCAGGCCATGAAAAAGTATGGAAGAACCTTAAATGCCCAGTACGAAGTGAAAAGAAGTCAGTCTGAACAACTCTGAATGACCCTGTGACTCCCACACTGGGCTGTTCTGGAAAAGGAAAAACCGGAATCAGTGTGAAAAGACCGGTGGTTGCCAGGGGTTGGGGCAGGAAGAGATGTCGAGGCAGAACACAGGACTTTTTAGGGATTATACTGTAGGGAGGGATGCATGTGCATTCGCTTCAGTCCACGGAGCGCGCAGCACCCAGAGTGAACCCTTGAAGTAAACTGTGGGCTTTGTGGTAGTGACGTGTCCGTGTAGGCTCGTCAGCGGGAGCTCACGGCCGCTCTGGTGGGGGATGTGGAGAGCGAGGGAGGCTGTGCGGGAACGCGTGGGAGATCTCTGGACCTTCTGCTCGTTTTTGCTGTGAACCTAACACTGTTCTAAAAACAGAAGTCTGTTTAAATATAATTTTTAAAAAATATTGTATTTATTCATTTGAGAGAGAGAGAGAGCATGCATGCAGAAGCAGAGGGAGGAGCAGACCCCCGCTGAGCAGGGCGCTCAATGTGGGACTCCCCGTCACAGGCCCCTGAGAACATGACCTGAGCGGAAGGCAGGTGCTTCACCGACTGAGCCACCCAGGCGCCCCTTAAATATAATTTTTAAAGGCAAAATAAATGAAGGATGTCGTTTCCAAGCTGATTCAATTGTTCTGTTTAATTTCTCCCTTCTGTGACCCGTGAAAGAACTGAGAAGCTCTAATGAAACTTGGGTCCTGACAGCATCGTGTTAACTTGATGTGACGTTTGCACGACTATCCGGACGGCTCCTGGGGGCAGCTGCGTGAAGGTCCCCAGGACCAGAAGCCCGTCCTGCCATTTCCCCTTCACTGTGCTTACAACTCCATAACAAAGCGCACACCTGCTTTACTTCTGGAACAAAGCACTGCTTTCTTTGCACCTTCACTGTCTCAAGTCGCCCGGATGCAATTTTAGGTTGTCTGTTTACATTTAGTAATGAGTTGTGGGTGCACAGCTTACTACATCCAACAGCGTAGTGCCCCCAAGGCAGGGGTGGGCGCACTAGCACCCAGAGGCCACCCCAGCCCACAGCCTGTTCTTGCAGATCAAGTTTATGGACGTAGGCCCACACCCATCCGTTCGCATGGTGTCAGTTCCTGCATTTGAGCTTCCGGCCGGAGGTGACCCGTCGTGTACGGCTGCAGAGTCCAACACACTCACTCTTTGGCCCTGGAAAGAAAAAGCGTGCTCAGCCCTGCTCATGGCCCTGGTATTTGCCCTCCATTGCCGCGTCCAGGTAGGTCTTCCAGCTCGTAAGCTCACCTTCCGGCGAGGGGAGTGAAGAGAGGAGCCTGATTGAGACAAATGATAGAGAACCCCGAGAGCGTTTCATGAGTACTTTGGGGAGCTCCTGGGAGTTCCTCCACGTGTCAGAGTCCCATAATGGGCACCGGTGTGTAATTTATTAAAGCGGCTGGCTTGTACGCTCTTCCCTCAGATACAAAACAGCACGCTCTGTGATTTGGAAAAGGAGTGTCGGTGGCGTTCGTGAGGGAGGCACTTGGTAGCCCAGGCCCGTGTAGCGGGTCGTACCGTGCGGCTGCCCATGCGGCCGTGCTTCGGAGGCCGTTTCTCAGGAAGCAGAGGTTCGCTGGGGTCACACACCAGCACCTGCCGGACAGTGGCGAGCAGGACTAGTTGGGCGTGAGGCTGCCGTGCCTTCTGGAAAGTCACTTCTGCCCCAAGCCTCCAACTCTGACACCCCGGTCAAAGTGGTCTTTAGCTCGAACTTGTCTTCAAGAGCAGAGATGTGACCTCTCACCATTACGTTCTTTAATCCATTACCACGGGGCGTGTGTTCTGGGTGAACCGCTGACCGCAGCGTCTGTGCTCACGCTCACACTTCTTGAGGAGCGGCTGGTCGGGCTCTCTGCAGTCTACAGCGGACCAGGGCCGCCGTGTCGGGTGACCGTCACGTGGGAACCCCTTACGGAAGGCAGATTGCTGTCGATGTCCAGGAATCACTCTTTGTCTCATCTTCCTCTTTGTATTTTCCTCACCTCTAATGCGTCTTCCCTAGACTCGCAGGCAGGTGAGAAGTGGAAGAAATCACGAAGGAGAATGCTAAATGGAGCAGAGTACGTACCGTCAGAGACACTGTGGGTCAGTGATGTATGGCCAGTGGCGTCGAAGGGGTATAACACACATGCACAGCTGCATGCAGAGAGGGATACGTACTTATCCGGAGTGGCTTGGTCATGGACGGCAGACTTTGATCTTGCTTTTTTATACCGTCCCACAATCAGCCTTTTAATCAGAGTGGTAATACCATTGACCCCTGGCTGTTTGCTTCTATTTGTACCATTCTGTGTTTCTGTTTTCTTTTGCTCCTGCATATGTTTGTATAAATTAAGAATTATTTTTTCTGATTCTACTTTACTGTGAATTTATTAGCTATACCTCTTTGTTTTAATTTTTAATGTTTTTCTTTCTTTCTTTTTTTTTTTTTTTTTTTTGGGAAGATTTGTTTATTTGTTGGAGAGAGCACGCCCACACGCTGGGGCAGAGAGAGAGGGAGAGAAGCAGACTTCCCGCTGAGCAGGGATTCCCAACCCAGGGCTCCATCCTAGGACTCTGGGATCATGACCTGAGTTGAAATCAAGAGTTGGACGCTCAACCGACTGAGCCACCCAGGAGCCCCAATTTTTAGCGTTTTTCTCATGTTTACAGTAACGATCTTTAACTTGTCACAGTTTGCATTGGTCTCTCTTCCCACATCGTGTGTAAGGACGTAACGACGGCGTACATCTGTTCTTCCATTCCTACTTCTTGGTACTACTGTTGTCAGACTTTTGCTTTCACATGTTTAAGAAACCACAGTACAGTTACTAATTCTGCATTAAGCAGTTAATTATATATAAAAGAAATTTTAAAATGAGAAGAAAATGTTTTCGTATTTATCCCGTGTTTACCCTTTCTGCCGCTCATCATTCCTTTGCAGAAATCCAGAGGTTCATCTGAGCTCATTATTCTTCCTCTTAAAGAACTTAATCAATTTTTCTTGTAGGACAGGCGTATTGGCATTGAATTCTCTGTGCATTTGTTTGTCTTAAAGAGTCTTTATTTTGTCTTCATTTTTGAAAGCTGTCTGAGAGTAGAATTTTAAATTGCCACATTCTTTGAGTTCTCTGAAGATTTCATTCCATTGTCTTCTGCCTTACATTGTTTTTGACAAGAAGTTTGTGAGTTTTGTTATCTTCCCCTCTGGGTGTAATTTGTGTTTTTTCTCTGGCTGCTCTTAACAGTTTCTTTTTACTGCCGATTTTCAGGAAATTGATTGTGTCTTGTTAGGGTTTTCTCTGGTGTTTGTCCTGCTTGGCGTTTTGGTTCAGCTTTATGGATCTGTTTTACCTTTTTTAACTTAGAATTCCCAAACTTACTTGATCTTGGAAGCTTTGCTTTAAGTGACACACGTTACCATATCTGAAGACTGGTGTTTTATGAACATACACTAACATGAACCCTTCCCCATGCTTGGACACCGTGAAAATCAGTGTTTACTAGTTCTGCATGCTTTATAACTCTGGACTGTGCACTTGGACCATAGAGAATGGGGTGATACAGAAAGCTCTTGGACGTGTCCCCGATCGTGTGCAGAGTGTACAAACAGGGCTTGCAAAAGGGGTGTCAGTCACACAGGGTGTGTGACTGCCAGCTGTGTGGGCACACTTCACTAGGAGCCATTTTTCAAGCTTTCTCATGTCTGGACAGTAATGATCCATTGCCTAGTTCCTGTTCCCTAAAAGAAAATATGGCACACCCAGGATTGCCGGCTAACAGTAGTAAAATGTTAGTTCCAGAAACATCTGGTCTGAATGTTTTCCGTAGGCATCGGACAACATATATTGTCATTCGACTGTACAGACTTTTTTTTTTAAAAAGATTTCTTTTTTACTCATTTGAGAGAGAGAGAAAGAATGAGAATGAGTGGGGGGAGGGGCCTGAGAGGAGGGAAAAGCAGACTCTCTGCTGAGCAGGGAGCCTGATGCGGGACTTGATCCCAGGACCCAGGGACGGTGACCTGAGCCAAAGGCAGATGCTTAACCGATTGAGCCACCCAGGCGCCCTGACTATGCAGACTGTGTTTAAAAGAAAAATGTGTTGAGATGTTCCTTGTTTTTAATTTATGTGTTTATGGCACATAAGCTTATTTTTGAAGAACATCAAAGGTTAGGGCCATGGAATTTGTGTACCAAATTAGTATCCTTTACCACTAACAATACAAAAACATTTTTCCTGGGTCATAAGTATGACTTCAAAGGGAAGGGGTCCCTTTGGTGTTGTCTCTTTGGTCTTAACATGTAAATAGACAAAGTCACACGTTTACTACAGTGGCAAGAATTAATCCACCTAAATTAAGGGTCTTCCAAAAGTGAGTTGTTTTTTTTTAAAGATGAGATAAAATATGAGGAAATAATTCGGGCATTGTGACTTTTCACTTTGTGGTACCCATTTTCCTAGTTCAATGAGTAAAGAGAGAAATGAGGATGATGGCCTGATTAATTCCCAATGGATAAAGGCTTATCTAGAACTGACCTATTTCTTGATACTATTGTAGTACTAAAAGTCACGTTTATTTTTATAAGTCATTACCATCTTGGCACTGGTATTCATTTTAGTCAAGTACCGTCATCTTTAGATTTCAAAGCTTCCAAAGTCTAAAAAAGTGTGTTTTCAAATTGGAATGTCTGGGGACTGATGTGTTCAGTCAATCAGAAAATTGTCTTTTGAATTTCAACACAGTGTTGGAAAGCCATTCAGAGAGGTGCGGAGTGTCAGGCATAGTGACTGTGAGGGGTCCTCACCCATGGGATGCCAGGGTCCTTGGACGACCCACCAGAAGTGCAGCTTGATGAAGAAGGTGCCTCGAAGAATTCCTGCTGCCTGTGGCTCCCAGCGGTGAGCAGGTCACCAGAATTGTGACGTGCTGTGTGTGATCACCTGGCGTGACATGGTCGTTGGTAGGGCCTGGGGTACAGCAGTGAGAATGCGGCATGGGGTCCTGGGAGGCAGGCTTCCTTCATTATTTAATAAAGGATGGCATGAGTTCAAAGCACATCGAACACACTTGGGCAGACAGTAGGTACAGTTTCGTGTTAACCACTGTCGTTTTGCTTGGTTTTACTATTGTTGCTTTTTAATAGCTTCACAGAACCCAGGGTTTCCAATCCTCTGGGATCGTGGAACCATTCTTCAGGTAGTGCGGACCAAGGGCATGCCAACCGCCTAGACAGCCTTGTTCTGAGGAACCCGCTTTGGCAAGCTCTTGCTTATTTATCTTAAACCTCAGGCCGCTTGGCTTCCCAGTTCATCTGGTTCTCGGAGCTGTGCGTGTCGTCATGTGCAGTCTGTGGGTAGTGGAAGCGCTTGCTGGAGGGGGGGCTCTGCCCCTACGTATCTTTCCCAGCGGCCCTTCCCCATGAATTGGATTCAGAGGGCGAGGAATGCTGAGGTGACTCAGCTGCGGGGTTCTGGCCGGGGCCTCTCTGAAATGGCAGCCAAGAGGTCAGTCGGGGCTGCAGGCGTCGGACGGTGTGCCCGGGCCCAATGGCCTGCTGCGGGGCTGGCTTCCTCACGTGGCCGGGGGGGGGGGGGGGG
>ML103921.1:96117-109617 GCA_003697995.1 Taxidea taxus jeffersonii
GGGGGGGGGGGGGGGGCTGGCTGTGTGGAGGAGGCCTCAGTCCTGCGCCGTGCTGGCTTTTCCACAGGCAGAGGCAAACAAACTTTACAGTGCATATTGGATTGTAGTCTACCAAGAAATAGAATCGAATTTATGTGCTATGCATTTAATTTGTGACTGGTAAAGAGGTGTGTTTGTCCCTTTCACCTAGAGACCCACGTGGGCTATTTGTGCCGAAAATTTGGGCAGTGACGAAGGAAGCTTTATGGCAGTGGGCGGAAGCACCCCCGACGCTGCCTTCTGAATCTAAGACCTGCATGAAAGTGTTATTTCAATTTCACCTTCTGATATTTCACAGTAAAAATCAGAAGTCACGAAGAGAAGAATTTAGTCTAAAACCCGTTTTAGTAGAGTTTCTCGGCTGTAGCATTATTGCCATTTTGGGGCGAATCAGTCTTGTGGGGAGACTGCCCTGTGAGGTGGAGGATGACCCGTGGCCTCCCTGGTCTCTCTCCACTCGTTGCTGTTGGACCCCCTTGTCCAGGCGTGACAGCGGACAGGGTCTCCAGACCGCGCCTGCTCTATCCTGGGGCGAAGGCACCGGTGGCCCTGGTGGAAACGACCGCGTTAGGATGTGGGTGCTATGGTAGTTGCATGCTTTGGTGCGGTATCATGTGCAAGGATCAGTGTCAGATTGCACGACTGCATTTGAGAAGGTCCCACGACAACCATTGTCAAACTCAAGTGTCGCTGATGAATCTGAGTGGAAACGTGAGCAGCCCTGACCTCAGAACTTGGTGCTAAACTGGGGAGGTGGGAGAGGGGATCAAGGGCAAAGCAAAGCCGATCCAGTGTCTCCGGTTGCCTGATGCACTCGAGGAGCGCCTGCGTGGGAGGGTAGTTTGCTTTGCTGCAAGCAGAGAGAGAGCATTCTTCATCTTGGTGCTTGCTGTGCACAGCGCTAGCCATCCGCCCTTTGCCATCTGCCATTTGCCAGCTGGAGCGCGGAGGCCCCGGGTTTCCCTGGCTCCCTCCGGTACGTCCATTGGCCGAGCAGCCCTCTGGGGCCGTCGTGTTTGCATCGGTCAGTTCTGGAGAGCTGGAGGCTTCCACAAAGGAGGATCAGGGCAAACTGATGAGGGCATTTCCCCTCCAAGGGTGTATGCCCCACGGGATGGAAAACCGGGGCTCAAACACACGCTTCTGCCCAAATATTCATGGCAGCAGTAATCACGATAGCCGGAAAGTGAACCCCTGCCGGAATGCCCGGCATCTGATGGGCGGATGGATGAGCCAAGTGTAGTCCACCCCCACGGTAGAGTAGTAGTGAGCCACAACAAGGAACGAAGTGCTGATACACGCGTCCTCACGGCTGAGCCTCGGAAGCCTTTTGCTCAGTGAAAGGAGCCAGACACAGAAGGTATTGTGTGTTTCCACTGATGTGACACGTTCAGAATAGGCCAATCCAAAGAGACAGAGTAGACTGGTAGTTGCCAGGGCTGGGAGAGGGAATGAGCAGAGACTGCCTAATTGGATACACGGTTTCCTTTTGGAGTGATGGAAATGTTTTGGGGCCTGAAGAGTGAATGTTTGCACAACATTGCAGTGTGCTAAGGGCTCTGTACCTCCCACGCGGAAGGACTGCCTGGGTAGGTCTGCACCATGCCTTGCCTGGAGCTGACGAACAACCGGAAGGTTGTGCGGTCCTTTTTATGTGTGTTACCACCTTTGAGAGTACAGCATGTTGCCTTTGTTAAAATGGTTGGCACTTCGCACCAACACTTTGCAGTACATGAACCTTTTTGCCCGTGCTGCGCAGTGGTGGTGGTTCTGTCTGGGCCCTGATCACGGGAGAGTCAGTGACAATTAGGTATTAGAAGAACAGACTTATCATTCTTAATTTATTGTTTCTATCAGTAAACTAATTAATTTTGGCATGTTGCATAAGCAGAAGAACGTCGCTAACCAGCCCTATTTTCCCGTTTCTGTGTGTTTATGACACGCGGATGATGTTAATTACACTTACGAGTTTAACAACATATATAAAAGATAATCTTCCACTCCAAGACTCTCATTTGTGAGTTACCATCTGTTTGGGACCAAAGAATAAGAATTCGATTCTAAAGGTTTTGCTGAACAGCTTGTAATAAGAGCTGTTTATATATTAATTACTTATTGAATTATTATGGATTTTAGTGTTTTAATTTCTAAGCAATTTGGGGCTTATTATGGTGACATCTGCTCATATTTTGATACTTTATGGTATTTAGTGATTTCATTATAAGGCTATTTTTTTTTCCCCTGTGGTAATTTACAACTCAATCCTGAAAATAGTAATCTGCTTTCTTCTTCAGGTCCTACAAGGAGTATTGTCTTATTTTATCTCTACCAGAGAAATTTTTTCATTATGAAATGTATTTCTATTTTATGAGCAAATTCAATACTCCTTTATGCCTGCTTCACTCTGGTGAGTAATTTCTACTGAAAGACTTCTAGGGAAGTTTTGTTTGAATCTCGTTATTTTTCTTCAATGCTAGATTTTTAAAAGTTGCCCTAGTTATTACTTTTATCTTACATATCCTTATGGTGTTTTTAGAAAAATGTACTGTAATGAAACTTAAGGGCCTGTGAACCCACCTGTAAAATTTTTTTAGCTACCTTTCTTTGCACAGCGTAGCTATAAACATGACTCATTGGGAATAACTTACTTGAATTTCCTTAAAACATTTCCTGACGTTCTGTGTTTAATAATAAGAAACACCTTTACTCATAAGCTTCACTGGTGAATTTGAATTCTATTAACCCTGGCTTCTTTTTATCCCTTAGATTGAACAAGAATTTAAGAGAAAATGGCAGGCGGTTAATTTCCTTAGAGTTTGAAAGCCTGTAGATAATAGTAGATAATTTAAATGTAGGAGGCTGGATTCGTTCATAACCCAGGGAGTTTTATGAGGAAGAAGGTACACGCTGTTAAGTAAAATGCTGGTTGATTGCTCAGTGTTTATATTGACCAGAAAGTAGAAACATGTTTTCCACACAAAGGTTAACTTGGGAGCTTACCAGCCTGGCATGTTCAGAAGTGGGAATGGCGGAACCCTTGTGAAACTGAAAGGTTAGATAACAATAATGGGTAGGTTGAGCCAGAGTGAGTCAGTGCCTTTCTTTAGCTTTAATTTAGGGAATCCAAAAGGGGGAAAAAAGATTCTAATGTTGTGTCTGCGTGTTTGTAAGGGCGTAGCTATACACATGGACTTGCATGCAAGGCTTTTGTAAATGTTCATCTAAGTGATGTCTGTAAAGCTTCTTTAAAACATATTTTCTTCTCTCAGAGGTGTGTATAGTCTAGTTTCTTGGTTGCATAAGACCCAGTCCCCAAAACAAGAGCATATCAGGCAGGCATTGATTATCATTAAAGGACAGCAGCAGCAATATCTGAACTAAAATTAATTTTATTTGCTTTGAGACTCTTGGGATTTCTGCACGTGTGATGATACGGACTGGCCGCTTCCGTTTCTCGTCTTTCGGTTTGCATGTCTGTGTGCAAGTATAATTCAGAGAATGTGACATAAAAGTTTGTGTTGAGATGGAAAAGGGAACCAATGCCACGCTTGGAAAAAGGAAAAACCACAAAGTGGGAGAGGCCAGAGGGGAATCCTTTGCAAAGAATCTTAAGTTTTTTTCATCATCCCTCCTTGTTTCTCACCAGGCAGCTCCTGGCACACACTTTGCAGTTTACACGAGCGGATGCTGGGGAGCTCCCTGGTCCAGAGGTCTACACATGAAGTCACCATAAAGGTAAGCAGCCCACTTGCTGTTGCATCCTTGTCCTTGGTCTGAAATCCCTTGGAGAAGTGGAAGTGCATTTTGCCTGAACTGAACATCTTCTGTTTTAAAGGGACTTTTTTCAAGTTGCAGGTCTGTCTCCGTGCTAAAGCTGCAGGTAGTAGATAGAGCACCGGGAAATCATTGTGGGCTTACATATAGTTAGCTCGAAATGACGAACTTGCCTTTTACTGCCTTCCAAGAATTTTGGTTACTGAACCAGCTATTACAGACTTTTTTTTTGGGTCTTACCAGGAGAGGATGACACCTTCTAAAACCCAATCTAGGTTTTTTTTCTTTCAAAGATTTTATTTATAAGTAATCTCTTTTTGCAACATGGGGCTCGAACTTACAACCCTGATAGCAAGAGTTGCATGCTCTGTTGGCTAAATCAGCCAGGTGCCCCTGTACTTTATGAGTTTCTTTTTTTCTTTTTTAATGTTTTATTTATTTATTTGATAGGGAGAGACACAGAGAGAGAGAGAGGGAACAGAAGCAGAGGGAGTGGGAGAGGGAGAAGCAGGCTTCCCGCCAAGCAGGGAGCTTGATCCCAGGAGGCTGGGAACATGACCTGAGCCGAAGGCAGATGCTTAATGACTGAGCCACCCAGGCGCCCCCTTTATGAGTTTTTGTTTGTTTGTTTGTTTTGTTTGTTTTTGTCAGAGAGCGAGCGAGCACAGGCAGACAGAGTGGGAGGCAGAGGCAGAGGGAGTGGGAGGCAGAGGCAGAGGGAGAAGCAGGCTCTCTGCCGAGCAAGAAGCCCGATGTGGGACTCGATCCCAGGACGCTGGGATCATGACCTGAGCCCAAGGCAGCTGCTTAACCAACTGAGCCACTCAGGCGTCCCCCTTTATGAGTTTCTTAATGCAGTTTGTGTGTATCTGCAAACCGATTTGTAGTTAACCTTGAAACTTACTAGAACAACATGTAGATTAGTATTTACAGATCTAGGAGATGATGAAGTTTCCAGAAGAACAAATCAGACAGGTTCCAAGAGTTGAAGCCCATATGCCAAGCTGAAACTGACGCTGGTTCTGTAACAGTTACTATCTTTTGGTAGATGGGGTTTTTAGGTTTGATTTTATTGTTTACTTTTTGTATTTGCTGTACTGTTTACTGCGTGTATTTGCATTTTCTTTATCAATTTGGTTGCCCTTTTACAAATTTTAATTAAGTAAATTAGCATATGAAGTATTCTGGTTTCAGAGGTATAGGTTGGTGATTCATCAGTCTTACATAACACCAGTGCCGGTGACATCGCATGCCCTCCTTAATGTCCATCACTCAGTTAACCCACGACCCTACCCACCTCCTCTCCAGCACCCTCAGTTTGTTTCCTATTTTTGTCTTTAATTTCTTTAAAAAAAAAAAAAGCCCACAGAAACTTTCATAATTTTAAAAACATAAAGCTGGAAATTTGGGGAAGAATTTTGCCTATTGCTTTAAAAAATTCAATCAGAACTAAAGTGATGGTCCTAAGTCTAACTACAGTAAGAATCTTATTGAGGTATTTTTGTTTAGAACCAAGTATGTAAAGGGGCACCTGGGTGGCTCAGTCAGTTAAGCATTGGACTCTTGCTTTTGGCTCAGGTCATGATCTCAGGGTTGTGAGATCGAGCCCTGCACTGGGTGTGGAGCCTAACTGAAGATTCTCTGTCTCCCCCCCTCCCCAAACCCAAGTATGTAAAAATAACAAAGTAGATGTATAAGAATCTTGGTATTTTACTTAAATATTTGAAGAATAAGGGCATCTGGGTGGCTCAGTTGGGCGTCGTCTCGGGTTGTGATTTTGGGGTCCTGGGATTGAGCCTTGAGTTGGGCTCTGTGCTTAGGGGGAAGTCTGCTGCTCCCCCTTGTGCTCTTTCCCTGTGTGTGTCTCTCTCTGTCAAGTAAATAAATGAAATATTTAAAATAAATAAATATTTGAAAAACGTAGTTTGCTAAAACAGAACAAAACAAAAATTTGTGAAATGTTAATTATGTTGAGTTTGTGACTAGCTTTAATGTGATATGTTCAGGATTCATCCTTCTTGCACCGTGAATCTTTTTTATGGCCAAATAATATTTCATTGTGTGGTTCCACCACATTTTGTTGATTTCTTCATCAGTTGATGGGCATTTGAGTTGTAGTTCTCTTTCAGTTATTAGGAATCATCATTATTCGTATTACTGCTGTTCTGAACATTTATGTGCAAGTTTTTGTGCAGACACGGGTCTCCATTTCTCTTGGGTACATGTCACGGAGTAGAACTGATAGGTTGTATGGTGACTGTGTTTAACATTTTGATGAACTGCCGGACTTTCCGTCAGTTGATGGTTTTGGAAATGTAGTCGAACCCTCGTCTGAACATCAGGGGAGATGGCAGAGGTCCGTCGTTATCGGAGTTTTGACTGGGAGCTAACTGCGTACTTAGGGAATGCACTTAGGGTGCGATTGAATGGAGCATACGTTGAATTCCTCCTGTGCGTGAGGCACTGGTGTTGAGCGTGCGTGAGACATCCCTAAAGGGATGACTTCGGAGTTTTGGTTTTTCAGGAACCACAGCCGACCGTGGCGGTGGTGTTCCCGGCTCTCACTGCTAACGCGCTTGGTTTGTTCCTGAGGAGCTTCTGCATTTTGGGGCATCCCCTGCCTGTCTGCAGGCGGCCTCTTTGAAGCCCGGAACGGACAAAGCAAGTGCTTGTCGTCCAGTGTAGACACAGGAACCTCTTCAGTAGAGCTGAGAAGCCAGATCAAGGGCAGCCTTTTCTGTCAAGGGCCAGAGAGGCAGTAGTTGAGGCCTCGTGGGCCAGCCGGGCGCTGTTCAGGGCGGCTCGGCTCTGCTGCTGCTGCGGTGTAGGAACAGCCGTGGAGGACAGTCGTCGTCGTGAGTATTAGTACAGCTTTGTGACTATCGGTACAGCTTTGTGATTTACGGACCCTGGAATTTGAATGTCAGCTCAATGCCCTGAGTCACAACACAGGAGTCTTTTGATTTTCTTTTCAACCATTTAGAAATGTAAAAACTTGTCACAGGCCTGACAAGGGGGAGCAACAGGTGGGATTCGGCCCCAGGCCACAGTCCGCTGACTCCTACCTTGAGGAGCACAGCCGGTTTCTTCCTGCCTCTCCTAACATCTGCCTTGAGACTAGGAGGGCATCTGGAGGTACAGCTCTGTGAGCCCCATGCTGGGGCGAAGACAGAATCCATACCTCGGGGGTACCTGGGTGGCTCAGTGGGTTAAAGCCTCTGCCTTCGGCTCAGGTCATGATCGCAGGGTCCTGGGATCCAGCCCCACATTGGGCTCTCTGCTTGGCGGGGAGCCTGCTTCCTTCTCTCTCTCTACCTGCCTCTCTGCCTACTTGTGATCTCTGTCTATCAAATAAATAAATAAAAATCTTAAAAGAATCCGTACCGCGGTCATCACAAAGGTCCTGTGGTTGTTCAGGGAGCTACGACTTCTAGGAATCTGGGGGCTGCTAGGCTCTGTCATGAGGCGAGGTCCTGGACCCATGTATCTGCCCTAAGAGTTCTCAGTCAGAGCAAGGCCTCACCCCTGCTTAGGGGACATTCAGCCCTGTCTGAAGACCGTTTTCAGGGGACGGGTGCTGCTGACTGTGGTGAGCAGAGGCCAGGGATGCTGCTTAGCAGCCTGCAGCGCACAAGAGACTGGGATTTAGATGTCCCAAGCGTCATTAGTACCAAGACTGGCAAAGCCTACTGCCTACTGCTATCAGTATTGTATTTGGTATATTTAATCTTACCAGTCTGGGGACACCTGGGTGGCTCATTCAGTGACATGTCTGCCTTCGGTTTGGGTCATGATCCCAGAGTCCTGGGATCGAGTCCCACATCAGGCTCTCTGCTCAGTGGGGAGCCTGCTTCTCCTTCTTCCTCTGCTGGTGCTCACTCTCTCACTCTCTCTCAAATCAATAAAGACTTAAAAAAACCGGACTTCCTACATTTGCTGACATAAATAGAAGGATCGTTGGACTCTCATCTAATACTTAAGTTCATAATATTTAAGCTTTTTTTTTTTTTTTTAAGATTTTATTGATTTGAGAGAGAGTGAGCAAGAGAGTGAGCACGCATGAACAGGGCAGAGGGAAAAGCAGGCTCCAGGCTGAGCAAGGAGCCTGATGTGTGGTACTCAATCCCAGGACCCTGAGATCGTGACCTGAGCTGAAGACAGGTGCTTAACTGAAACTGCCACCCAGGAGCCCCTTTAAGTGTTTTCTTAAAAAATATATTCATTATTCACTTAAATTGAGGCACCAAAAAATGCTGTTCTGTGAAGACTCAAAAGTCCATGGCAGTCTGTGCGTGAGGCATCACCTGCTTTTGTATCTTCTAGAGAAAGCCACAGGGTTTATTTTTTGAAACTCCAGAGGCCGCGTTCTGTGAGCACATGACCTCCCTCACAACTCCCTGACGCAGGAGAGAGAACCGTCGAGGCCAGAATCCTTCATGTGTGGGTGAGAATCTCAGTGTGTCAGCGGCTTCATCGCCAGGCCGCGTGTCTTCCTAAAATTCACGTGAGGGCCTCTTGCACGTTGTAGATAAGCCGCTTCCGATTTTTCAGTCTTGAAGATAATTCAGTCTGTACGCTGATTTACACACTCATTGGAAGTATTGGCTTAAAGCAACATCATGGGAAAGCAGAACTCTTACGTGGAGGCCGTCTCTGGCAGGGTCTCCATGGCGGCCTCCGTGAAGTCCCGAGTGCGTGAGCTTGCATCATAGAGTATAGAGAGGAGGGGACGAAGAAAGGACAGCCGTGCTGCCTGTCGTGTGTACGTCGTCTGGCTCTTGGGACGCAGGCTGAGCAGTGGTTTGCTGTTACTAGGTTGAGCACTTCTAGGAAGGCTTCCTTCTGGGTCTTCCCCTGGACAGGCAGAGACGTGTCAGTAAATAGGGTGGCGAGTTTGCAGAGTTGGAGAGAGGACTCTGGGGCCACTGGGGAGGCATGCAGTTGGTTCTGGAAGTAACCCCAGGGACTGAACGCCTTTCCTGTCCCATCAGTATCTGCCATTGATGTGCACACGGGCTTTGGATGCAGGCCCCAGCCAGCCATGAATTAACCCAGAAGGGCGGCCTAGTGCAGAAAGGACCTTTTCTGAATGCCTCACCCCAGGGATGTTTTCTCTTCCATGAAGAGCGGCATTATTTTCCTAACACAGGAGCCCCTCCTCTACCCTCCCAGCCCTGTAGCCTCATTTCCTACTTTGAAGAGCTGAGTTGTTGTCATGCAGATTATTTCTGGAGACACTGCCAGGTTTTAATTACATTTTAATGAATGTGAAAACAGTTCACGTTCCATAGGAGAAGATTTGGAAAATACCAGAAGCACACACAGAGAAAATTCCACCCCCAGAAGTAGATGCGAGACTTTTGGGGAGGGTTATCTTCCATCTGTGTGTGTGTGTGTGTGTGTGTGTGTGTGCGTGCGCACACACACATGCGTGCATGCCAAACAAAATTTGGCACCATGCACGTTCCATCCTGAAACCTACTTTTCTCCTGCATAAGGTCGCATCGTGGACATTTCCCCTGGTCATTAAATATTCTTTTAAGGACTTCACCTTATTCTACTGGTTGATTCCCGTATTTTAAATGGTAGTACTGTTGCTAGGACTCCAGTAATAAAGTAGTAGTTAAACGCTTAGTAATAAAATGATAGTTTGATTCTATTTATAATTTTGGGCCATCTGACTGCAAGTAAATAAATAACTGTAAGCTTAGTGGGAAATGTTACCTTTGTGGGGCATCTTTTCTAACTGTAAAATAAAAGACGTCTACTTATTGGTAAATGAAGAGAAGTCCAAGAAAGTAAGCAAGCGGCATGTATATTCCCCCCACTATATTCCATGTATATATTTTCCTGTCACTGGGGTCAAACTGTAAATGCCACAATTTGTGGAATCACATTGTCATTGAACAGCGGAGTGTTTGAGTTAGCCGCATGTTGTCTTAGTGACAGTTACGCAGCAGAAAGAGCAAAGCGATAAGGCAAACCTCTTTCACCTCCAGCGTGAGCTGGTCCCCCAGCAGATTTTAGAAAAGGATGCTGTATAAATGTTATTGCCTGCTTAAAAATATCATCTTCAAGTGATGGCCTGTTGTGTGATGAAAACAACCCTAGCTCCCACTGAAAGAGAGAAACACGTTCTGAGGGAGGCGAACAGGGGAGGGTAGGACCCAATGTGCGCGGAGAAACGCAGAAAGTGCCTTTTGTAGGACAAGGTCATTTCAAGCAGATGTTCCCGCTGCTCTGGCTCTCGGTTCTCAGGCTTGCATGGAGACAAGTCCCAGAGAGTGGAGTCTTTTCCAGAAGATTACTTTAAGCCACGGAGTCTTCCAGCGTCAACGCCAGCAGGCTAGGAGCGATGAGAAACGAGACAGACTTTCTTCCATGTCTGGAGGAAAAGGGCCGTTTTAAGAGTTCGGGAGAATATTTTGCAGTGGGACAGATCGTCAGAAGAGAAGGCTTCCCCCTCGAGGAATACCGGATTACACTCTTTCCCTCCCTCAGCCCATGTGCACTTTGTTTCTGAGAGCCCCTCCTGCTGGCCAGGCACCAGGCGCGGGCCCTTCCTGCCTTCCAGTTCAGCGCCAACTCCCAAGTCCGTCTCCTGGGGTTATGCTGTTGAAGATAATTACGTGGCCCTGCAGACTGTGCTGTTTTGGGGTGATCCCCTCCCTTCCTGGAGAATGCTAGCCTTAAAAACCGTTTAAGTACGTGCTAAATTAAATGGAACTCCTCAGTGACATTTCTCTTGCACCTGAACTTTGCACTAATTTGCGAAGGGAACCATGATTAACATCCGTTTCTGCCACCTTGAGATGCAGTCCCAAAAAGCCATACTATAAATAACTCTCCTTCCATTTCACCGTGGCTTCGACCCCAGGTGATTGAGTGTGCCAGAATGCTTGTGTTCACTGGGGCTGCTGTGCACATGCCCTCAGCCCCTGGCATGCTGCCCCCTTGTCTTCAGGCAGCTCCAGAAGGGGACGGCCTGACTTTCCCTCGCCGGCTGAGGCACTTCTCCCCTTTCTGCGCACTAACGACCTTGGATCTGCCTGATGGGAGGGGGTCTCAGATCACCCCTGGGCCAGGCAAGGAAATGCACACGAGTGCACTCATTAAGAAACCAAACCCGGGGTCTCCTGGGTGGCTCAGTGGGTTAAGCCTCTGCCTTTGGCTCAGGTCATGATCTCGGGGTCCTGGGATCGAGCCCCGCATCGGGCTCTCTGCTCAGCAGGGAGCCTGCTTCCTCTTCTCTCTCTGCCTGCCTCTCTGCCTACTTGTGATCTCTGTCTCTCTGTCAAATAAATAAAAACTTAAAATTGGTTGTTTTTGTTTTTGTTTTTTGTTGTTGTTTGCCTTCTGTTTGAGGCCAAGGAGGGTGTCCCAATGCCACCAGAGCTCTCTTTTATCCTGGAACTAGAGAGGTGGTAAAGCACCTGTTGGAGTTCTCAGTGTTCTTCCTGTCCTGGGGTCAGGGGAGCGTGTGGTACATCATGCAAGGTCCAGAATGTTCTTACATGGCAGCCTTCCCCCTCCTGCCACACATACACACAGACACAAGGTCTCTTGTAGTGCTTTTCTCTCTTCCTGTTCCTGTCTTCCTCCCCAGATGCTGTCTTCACAGGAATTTACCCTCCCGCCTTCCAAAGCTTCCCTCCTTGGAACTCAGCCACCCCCTAAGACTTTGTGGGGCACTAAACTGCTGGAGTGTTCCCTTACTTGTGTAGAGGAAGAGAGGTGTGTGTGTGTGTGTGTGTGTGTCAGTGTGTGAATAGTGTGTGAACTTGGATGTGTTTAATTCCTAGAATTGCCAAAGCACCATGTCTTGAATATAGTAGATAGGCACAAATTTCTCTGTCATCTCCTTAGACCTCCTTTTCCTTCAGCACAGAAAAGACCGGGCAAAACCGGTGTGTCTGTTGTTACGTGCAGTAGGTCTTCCATAAATACGGCGGTAGGATTCAATGAGGCTTATGTGACAGAGGGAGCTGCTGCTTTCCAGTGTGAAAGCTTCTCATCCTGTTCGCATGGCTCTTTCCGAAGAGGAGTTGGTTGGCAATGACTCACTGTGCTGCCAGAGTGAGGGCTGCGATGGGCTTGGTGACCTTCCAGCGTCGCTGAACGCCACAGGCCTCCCCGGGCTCCGTGTGTCTCACCTGTGTTCTCATCTCAAATACCTGAGTCTTCGCTGGGGGGAAAGCAGGGCGAGGGGAAGTGAGGGGGCTCGCTCATCTGTGGGGTGGTGGTTTGGGCTGAGGTGTGGAGTTGTGAGAAGAGCCTTTGAGACGGACAAGCAAAGGAGGGGCCGCGGTGACCAGTCTGATGAGTGTGAACGCCAGGACCTCTTCGGACGGGGGCGGTGGCTGAGTGGCTCTGCGGCTCAGGGATGCTTCCTTCTGGAAAGGGGACGTGATGGGGTCATGAGGACCCAAGAGAAATGTCCCGTGGCCCCGTTATACTGTTGCTTCCCCTTCAGATCAAACTGTTAGTCGTTTCTGATTGTTCCATTTTCGTGATATGAAGCATATAAATTAAAAATCACACTTCTGAGTTCCCTGGAGGAATCCTGGTTCATACAGACGAAAAGTAGAAGAGTGGGTGCTGGGGGGGCGGCAGGTGGAGGGGCAACGGGGAGTTAGTGTTTAGTGGAGTTTCAGTGTGGGAAGGTGAGAAGGTTCTGGAAATGAACGGTGGGGCTCGTTTCACAGCGCTGCGCGTGTCTGTAATGAATGGTCCACAGCGGAGGTTACTGTAATAAGTGATGCGTTGTGTTCACCGCATCGAAGACGAAAGACCGGGAGACGGAGCGGAACCCTCGTGGCAGTTCGACTTGCTTGTCTGCTGTGCAGAACCCTGTCCTGCCCCCGAGGAGAACGCGGGCCGGTGGAGAGCCGCCTGCGCCCAGGGACTCACAGGCTTGCCTGACTTTTCTTTGCCGGCAAGAAGCGCGGTTCTATCTTCAAGCCAGGGTGGAGTGGGGGCCTGAGACGAGGGGACATGGCGGTCAGAGCTCCCCCTGTCCACGTGGTGCCTCCGGCCTGTCCCCGCAACGAGGTGACGGGGGCACCTTCTTCGGTCTGTGCTCGGGGACAGCCTCAGAGGGCGGCGGATGACCCGGGAGGCGGAGTGTCCTCCACGAGGCTCACAGGGCGCGCTGTGCGGGGACCTCCCCGCCCCCGGCCGCGTGCCCGCTGCTGCGGTCGAGCCCCTCGGTGCCGCGAGCAGCAGCCCGTCTCCTCGGTGAAGCCCCACGCGGAGCCCTGGGCAGAGAGCCGCGCCCTCTCCACCTCCTGTGACATTCCGGTCTGGGCCTGCAGCAGGACAGGGAGCGTCACTTCCCACGTTTGCCAGCGGATGTTGGTGAGGTCGGTCTGAAGTGAAGCCATTTCACTCGTTGGCGTCAAAAAAGTAAAGCGCGCGTGCCAGCACACCACCGCCTCCGAGCAGTTGCTGACACGCAGGGCAGCCTGTTGACTGTCGGTGTCCCTGCATGGCGGTGTGGACAGCCCCTCGGCTGCGGGGCGCTGGGGGCCCTGGGCGGCGACGCGGCTGCCTTCGGCTCAGGTCGTGATCCCAGGGTCCTGGGATTAAGCCCCATGTCGGACTCTCTGCTTAGCGGGGAGCCTGTTTCTCCCTCCCCCTCTGCCTATTTGTGTTCTGCCAAATAAATACATTTGCGGGGGGGGGGGG